>PQVD01003141.1:351-21628 GCA_003012265.1 Setaria equina
ACTAAAAAGAAAATTATTCATGGGGAGAAAAGAGAGGAAGGAACAGATGAAAAAGAACCGTTTCATATTGGCTGCCCTCTCTCACTCCCTATGTAAATGCTGATGATGATAATGGTGTCGATGTCGGTGTTGGTTTTGATTTTGACGTTGGTGTTGGTGTTGATGTTGGTGTTTGGTGTTGGTGGTGTTGGTGGTGGTGGTGTCGGTGTCGGTGCCGATGCCGATGTTAGTGATGGCGGAGATCTGTATGCATCGGTCTTAGTTTGGGCGATTGCCGATTGGAGTGGAGTGGAACTGAGTGTCTTCCAGATAGTGTTCCCTCTGGTTCGGTGTTGCCCCGATCCATCCATCCATCCATCTACCCGTACCCGTACACTTCACGTGTTCTTCCAGTAATGAATTATCGAGACGCCCACGAATCGCACAGCTCTATTCGTCTATCCGCAATCATCCATCTACTCATTAAGCCTCACGGAAAGAACCGTCGTTCAGTCCATCAAACTGTTCTGCTACTTGTTTTCTTCAGTTCTTGCTTGCTTCTGTATGTGCTATCCTCTGATTAGCCAAGACTCAGCTGGTCCTGTCGCATTTCTATGTGTCGAATATGGATGGATGTGTGCTTTTCCCATCACTCCGTCCTCCCACCCTTCCAGCCTTCTTTCTAGATTGAAATGATTCAATTTGTATGCATACCAACCGGAAATCAATCATTTCCCATTTGCTACCTTTCGCGTTACGCTTTAGGAGTATCTCTTTTATCGCTATTGCTAAACAGTAGCATTTCTCTGCAGGTAATAATTAATCATAGTCGGAAACAGATCTGTACTGAGGTTTTTAGAACATATCTGGAAAGAGAAGTAGTCTTGACCGCATTTGAATTTCTGCCCTACCAAATTTTCAACTCATTGAAAAAACAAAGGAAAAACTTGGAGTAAGAGGAAGAGAGAGAGAAAAGGTCTAGTAACAATATTTATACCTCTTTATTTACTGAAGGTCAAGGGTCAGGACACGTGCCATTGATTTCACGATTATGTGCAACCACTAGAAATAATGGATGTTACGTAATAGTATACAACCCATTGCTCACTCATACATCTCTCCTTTGTCCACTCCTACAGTCTGATGAAATGACATATCCACTCTGTTGTCGCATCTCCCTACTCATACTCCATCCTCTCCATGATATAACATTATTACTAATTCTACCTCCTCAATTTTAAATATGATACATTTATTAACCACTTATCACTATGAATATGCTTATCACCGTAGAATCATTATCACATATATAATAAACATCTTTAATTGGAAACTCATTTTCAGTCTGTCTCGTAAAGTACACATCACCGATTCGTTTCAATTCTAGACTCATTATTGCACCCTCTCAGATTCCGAATCTTGGACTTGATGCTACGGTTGGAGATAACCAAAGTATTCAAGTTCCTTTTATTTAATAATTGCTACAAGTAAGCTATTAAATGAAAGGATTTGCATCGAAATAAAGATGGAAAAATCCAGAAACGATGGAAGAGATGCCTTGAATTCCCTTATAACAGTGGAATTCTTCGATGATAACACGTCGTTCTCTCTCATTTGACAATTTTCTATATTTACACAGCAGACACATTTTAGTAGATAGAGTGTACTGCTGCGAAAGCAACGGATCATTGTCTTCAACACTTATCAACTATCACCATTACCTTTCCCTTCCTTTTTGTTATTCATTTTCACATTATCAGCAAAACAGTGTAAGTTTTACATTTAACGGTTTACTGTGATCCTTCGAAGTTTTCCTTTCTCAAGTAACATTTTTTTTTAATATGTGAAGTGTTAAGTTGCAGAACTTAAATTTTTGAAATTTTGGAAATATTTCCCCTATGACTAACATCTTGATAAACGAGAGATGATCTCATAAGAGTGGTTGGTGTTTACGCCTGGATCTCTCTAGTTAGCTTTACTCATGTCCTAAATCCTTTCCAACATTTCTACGAAATTGGAGATCTTTTCTTCTTTTGGTTTTCCAGTTATCCTCTCAAGAGCGTTCGTATATTTATGATTTATCTTTGTAACTACATATCGTTTTTGTTATCAGTATTTAACTGTGAGGGAAAGTTTTGTTCTCTTGCAGACATTTTTTGACTTTCATTTTGCAGGAGATGATGAGCAGCCTATTCCACGAACCCGCTGTTAAGAAGCTTCTTGGATGGAAGCAAGGTGATGAAGAAGAAAAATGGGCTGAAAAGGTTGGAATGCTTGTGGTTTTTTGCCCTATTTTTATCGTATTTTTATTTTGCTTTTTTTTTCGGAATCCTTCCACATTTCACTCATAACTCTTAACTTATGATTCAGTGAAAATCTATTTAGTACTATGAACATATATATATATATATATATATATATGTATGGCGTACTGAAATAAGCATGGAAATGGAAATGTGATAGATGATACCTGTAATTAATGCCATTCTTCATCAGAAAACGCATATATCAATAATATTTCATGGTACTAGTATTTTTGAGTAAGCAAAATTTTTCAAGTGTAGTCTTTATTGGGAAGAAATGAATGGTTATATATGTAAGAAATAAGGATGATTATCAAAATGCTTCTGATCTAATTTTGCTTAATGAAAAATCATTTTCGTTTTCTTTTTCATGCAACAGTTTCTGTTGCAGATTTCCACCATTTGTTATTTTGCAAGCGTTAACTAGCATAATATTTTCTGTTGTTTCGAAATGAAAAAGTATTTGTCTTTTCTTTACACCTCCATATTCTGTAGTCGCCGTTGTTTAACGGTGTTTGTTGAAGATTTTTATATTTGGAATGCAGAGCCATAATTCTCATTTTAGCATTTCGACACAACATCTAGGGTGTTGGGCGGTTTTGCTTTTTTCTTTCTAGTAATTATGATGATTGGGGAGTCGTAACTAAAAGGTGTTTATTTAATAAGTCCTTAATTAGTGTTTAAATTGTTGGTTCTTAACTTTAATACTTCTTTATAAAATACACTTCGTTCTTAACCGTGCTAGTATTCCAATGACTTTTTCTTCGTAAAATCTTTTAAGTTGCCGAAATTATGTATTAATAAGTAATAGAATCCAATTTTCTTTTTCTTATAGGCTGTGGATTCCCTTGTCAAGAAATTGAAAAAGAAAAAGAATGGTCAAGGTACTATTGAAGACCTTGAATTTGCACTTGCAAATCCTGGATCTCATAGTAAATGTGTTACAATACCTCGTTCACTTGATGGACGACTTCAGGTGTTCTTTCATATTTCCTTCGTGTTGTTTGTGAGATATTTCTAGTTCTTTTTCGCTTCTCTATGATTTAGTTAGCTCTGCACATTGAAATAAGTGTTGGGTAGTAACTTGTTTTTGTTTGGTTAACTGCCTCCACAATTTTGAATCTTATTGAAACTCTATATCCGTCATGCCAAATCTACATTATATCATATATTATTTATATCGTATACATAGATCTTACCTATTAAAAAAATCAGAAGAATATGAAATGTCACATCTCATATATGCAAATATTTTGTTTGTATTGACTTCAATTTAGAAACAATGTTACATTCATGTTTTTTTGAGGTATCACATCGAAAAGGACTTCCACATGTAATATATTGTAAAGTATGGCGATGGCGTGATCTACAGTCACATCATGAACTCAAGTCTGTACCTGAATGTTTATATTCATACGATAGCAAGCAGCCGCTAATTTGTATTAACCCATATCATTACCAAAAGATCGAGCCTCAGGTATTACTTTCGGATATTTTGGTAGGACAGTGTGATGTAATTTGAATATTTTCCCGATATTCTTAAAGTCATTATCTGAACTTACCAGGGCTTAGAAACATTCAGTTATTTACAAGGAAGCAAATTATTTTTTTTGTAAACATCAGCTGCCTCAACTTCTTAAATTTTGGGGGAAAGATCGCACTTTAACCATGTATTGTTTTGTTGAGACGTAGTCACCTGATATGTTTCTAAAGCTTCATTTTCTTTTGATTCCCTACGGACCTAGTCATTACGCAATAATCGTTGTTGTTTCTTTGAAATGTTTGGGAAAAAAGATTAATTTTCCCCTTGCATCTCATCTCGATATTGGTCGCTTCATAATTGTCTTGAAACATCAAATAAAAAAGCATCAAAATTTTATTATATTTTTAAAAAACTATTAATTTTTAGATCATTCCGGTCGCAGTCTCACATTCTCTTCCATTCCCTAATATTCTTCATAGAGATGTGCCACCATCAGTGAGCTCCATGTCTCCTAGCATGGTAAGTGCCTATTAGTGATTAACCAAACATCAACAACATATACCTAAGCAGCTTCACTGATCAAGTTGCTTCTTTGGTTAATTTTGGTGACATTCGCACTAATGATACGAGAACTTACAGTATGGGCATCATCAGTCGCTTGAAATGCCTTCATCACTTAGTGCTCCAATGGAGTATTGTGCCTATCGAGATACTTCCTCTTACTCATCCGGTACGTCTTTTTTGTTCGCATTTATCAGGAAGGATACATGCTATCTTAAAGGAAGATATAGTGCTTTTCAGAAATTTTTTTTTTCGAAAGAAATTTCGGTTTTTTTTAAGCGAGTCCTCTATCAGTATTCAGCGAGGATTGTGAAACAGTTTCATCAGAAATGGACTCGGGTTACTGCTACCCAGAACCGAACTTTTGGTGCTCACTTGGTTATTATGAATTAAATTCTCGCGTTGGTGAACTTTTCAAAGTTGGTGAATCTTTTTTTCCATAAGCAGTGTTATTATAATCATAATATAGCTTAGTTTATGGTAGATGGATTTTTGTATTTTGAGCCACAGTTATTTGTATTCCAAGGCACTGAAAAATTGTTTTCTGGCATCTGGAACTCCCGTTAAAGCAACCAAGAATTCATTTCAAAAATCAGTGAAAATCTCCCTGCCTTGAATGGCATTTGTAATATTCAGATAAGAAATTTGGAAGTAGTTGTCGATGGATTTACGGACCCTTCAAATTCTGATGATCGAATCTGTCTCGGTTTATTAACTAATGTTAATCGAAATGCTACAATAGAAAATACTCGGAAACACATTGGAAAAGGTAATGAATTAAAAAAATAAAAGCATTGAGGAGACTATTTGGTTAATGACCGAATAAGTAAACAGATAAAAGATCATCGTCCATAAAAATTATTAACTTCTTGTTTGCTGTTGCTAACTGATAGAATTTAGAGTGGTAACTTATTCGTAGCTGGAGTTAGATTAAGATTGAAACTCTTAATTAAAACAGTGGTAAATTGCTAATGAACAGGAAGTGTGGATAGTATTACAGGTAAGCGATGAACAATGAGGTAATTAATGATGCACCAACAATAATTAGTAGTTGAGTCCTTTTGCAGGTGTGAAATTGACATGTGAAGAGACGACACATGACGTAATTGTAACGAATCTTTCGGATTCTCCAGTATTTGTGCAGTCAAGAAATAGCAATTATAAACTTAATTATATGCCAAACGCCGTTTGTAGGATACCTCCTGGACATTTTATGTACATATTTCACCATCAATTATTTGTGCAGGTAAGCTGTTGTAACTTTTAAAGAGGCGTACTTTTTTCTGTTTAGATTCTTACTATTTATTTATTCGCTTATGCATTCATAGAAGGTTCGCTGTTCTTATTCACAGAGATAAGAAAGACCTGATTTAGCAGTGCTACTAAATCTTTTTGTTAATTGTAGCTACAGGTTCAGTTGTAATGACTGTAACAGTAACTTTTTGTGAGTTTTGGATTGTGTTTCATTATTTTCACCTATTGCCGCTTCACAATATCGTAAATCAATTTGTGAGTTATTGTTATTCAGATGTTACGACGAGCAGAGCGGGAAGGCTATAATAATGTTTATGAATTGACAAAAATGTGTTTCATTCGAATATCGTTCGTAAAAGGATGGGGAGGTCCAGAATACCATCGTCAGGATGTCACCTCAACACCATGTTGGATGGAGATGCAACTGCATGGACCGCTTGCGGTGAGTTTTTCTTGTTTAATAAAAAATGTGATTCAGTAAAAGTCCAGTTAGTGGACTATTTGGTTTTGTTGATTTTAATCTCTGAGAGGACAATTTAAGATGAAAGTTTTAGAGGGGACGAAATAATAATAGAGGGAGATATAATAAAGTATTGGTAATAAATGAAATACCTGAAGGAGTGAAGGTAATAATTTGTAAAATAATATTGCTGTTTCAGTGCATAGATCAGGTAATCGAAAGACTAGATCCACCAGCAAACCCAATATCTTCCGTATCTTGACATTGATTCACGATTTTTCCTTCCACATTGGTGCCTTCCATTTATCTTGCAAGTCTTCTGTTGTTTTGACATTTGGCTATAATAAAGCATTTTTCTGCTCAGCAGTAACCAGACATTTAATAAAATAAAAAAATGAATTTGTGAAACATGAAGTGAATGCATCCTTCTAACCTTAAATATGTGCTCTTATTGGGGTATGTAGACTGTCTGTTTCTTTTTAACTTCCTACTAAGGAAGTTCGCAAAGGAAAAAACATCGTGTCGTGTGCGTGTTTATATATAGAAAGTTTAGGCAAGTTTTCTTTATTTGCTAATTTTCCAATATGCAAAGCAATTACAGGTAGCACGAATTTCATTTTTTGTGTAAATGGTGCAATCTGGAAGGTTTTTCGTCCTCAGTTTTCAAACATAAAGTGATTTTATTAATGGTTATTGATCTCTCTATGAAACGCGGATTAAGTGCGGTAAATCGAATGTAACTTCACAAAAAAAAAAAAAATAACTTTGATATATCTTGGGTAAATACAATTTGTGATGTAGTTATTTTTGGCCTTATTTCGGTATTAGTTATCTTGAAACCATTGTACCATCCATCCCTTATATACATTACATCCCTTGTCGTGCTACCTTTCATCTTTTTGCGGTACTATTACTTGTTGTTTAAAGAGGTACCTCCCTTTCTCCTCGTTGGTGATGATATATATATTAACTCATTTCCCCAAAATGGAACATAATACTTGGCAGATAACTGAAGTTGTATATGCTGATATGTGTATAGTATAGAAATCACTGCTTCGGATGTTAAATATTCTAACATAAATATGGTTATATTCTCTTATATATTTAAAACAAAGAAAAGTTGACTCAATAGCATTTGTCCTATTTATTGTTTCAGGGATAAAGAAAGTATGATGTTTCGTTGAATTTATGTTGTGGAAAGATATTCTCGAAAATTTAATTATCATAACTAACGGTTATTCCAAGAGTCCTGTTACTTTTGAATGGATATACATCAAATGATATAATTTGAGACCTTACGTAGTATCACGACGTAAAGTTGTATTGCAATTTCGTTTTAGGAACATCTGATGCTACTGAAATATTCGTAAACTTTTGAGAAGTTCAGTTCATCCATTTTGCTATTATATATGAGACATTTTTAGTATAAAGTATTTCGAACTGATGGGGTTTAAACCTACTTCATACCCATATAAAAGATTACTATATCTATAATAATCTTTTATATATATATTACCATAGCTCTATAGTGAATTTTATCAAAGGAAAAAAAAAAGTCAAAAAATTCGTATTGTCAAGTTTATGCAAATTAGTTTCTTCGAGATTGTGAATCATACAAATCATTTCGTTGCTGTATGTTCGAACCTTATGAGAAGCTAACCTTCTAAAAATTTCTTAATATTTCAAGAGCATTTCACCTTTTCGGACTCGTTTCCATTCAAGCATCTCTCTTGCAATTTCTTTGCTAGTAATTCATATTCTCATTTTCTCATCTTTGTAAAATCTTATTCTCTTTACCATACTGTTTCTGGAATGATTTACGAAGAAGTTTCATTTAATGAATGTGTAATTTGATAGTAACTGAAATCTGTTTTGATGGACAAGTTGCTAATGACAGGAGCAGTTGTTTATTCTTTATTAGCAATTGTATTTTCTATTTGCCTCAAACTTCCATTTTACTTTTAGCTATTACTATTTCATTACAACTGCCAACAACATGATGAATTTATAGTACTACGACTAGAATTATGTAATGGTCCGAAATCATTCAAATTGATGGATATTCGCCGGAAGGAACAGCAACAATTGTTCGGGAATATATCACTCATTTTAGCATAGATTGAAAATGACTGGATCAGTGAACAATTGACAGTTCATACTTCTCTTTACTACTGTTCCATCTATACTTGTCTAATTTCAACTTTGTATTTTGTGTCTTATCAATGTCCTTATCAAGAATAGCTCTACTTTTTGCAGTCTACAATTAGTACTCAACTATGTTACATTTCTGCAATTGATGGATGGCACTGAGCGCGGGTAGGTTAGATTTTGGTTTTCATCGAAAAAAAAAAAAAAAGGATTATTAATTGCATGTAATTGTATTAATGTACTACCGCTGATCAATGTAAATTATCTTTCCTTCTTCTCATCACTGAGCCTAACATTTCGGTTTCAATAATTTCAATAAAATTTTCAACATGCAACAATTACTTTATTTGTTGTAGCAAGTTTATGATTATGATAGTGATAACATTTCCATCTCATAGTTGTATTTATCATTATTGTCAGTAAATAATAACTTGTTATATCTCAGTTTTGCATCCATTTACCAGTTTTATAATAACATTTGCAATGGACAAATATACATAGCAAGGCGGATCAGGTGGTTGAAGTTTTGTATTGTGGTGGTGGTACTGACGTGTACGATTGGTTCAATATAATGAATAGCGAATAGTGAAGGCATTTCATAATATCAATTTGATAAGACAGGTGATCACTTATTAGTCTGTATTATTTGTTTCATATAAATGCCATCACCTCTTTTCATACTTTGTATCAATAGGAAACAGTGGCAACTGCTTGAAATAATTAATTGAATGTATATGTTATGTATCTCAAAGTTATTAAAACATTACTCATTATTTCTTGTCCGTGTTTAACCTGAAATATTAAGTATCAAAGCATTAAATATCACACCATTTACTGCATTTATCACTTAATCCATGTAATTATTTCAAAAAACTACTTTTTGTTGTAGGAAAGTATCACTTCAAATACTTTTACTTCCGACTTATTGTATATATTTCTAGGAACAAAGTTTTGCCTTTTTTTTTACTTGTTTATTTTTCCTTTATCCTCCTCTCTATTGTAAAATACTGTTTTGTTTAAATTCTTCTTATAAAGTTATATGCTGGTCAATTTTATTTCTTAACATCTTACAGTATACCACAATTCTCCACCGCTCGCAAATACAATGGTGGATGATAGCTTCATTTTTGGAATTTGTTTCTTCAACTGACTGGTATGACAGAAACGGAAGTAACCCTTGGAGGAAATATTACTTCAAGCTTGTTCAATACATTTCTGCTAACCAGTCCCTGTCTTCGTTGAGCATAGGAAACCGAGCAAAAAAGACTATTATTCGATAAAGTCTTGCTTTTTTGTTATTTCTTCGGTTATTACAAACTGAAATCAGTCGCACACCAGTAGGAAATAACAAATGATACTGTTGGTTCATGCCTAATTGAAGTAGCTGCCAAACTTCCGAAATAGACGACTTGAAGCTACCATCTATTGCTAGAATCTAGCAGCTGCTTCAGTTCGGCATAAAGGCACATTCTTGGACAATGTCATTTGATAATGAGCCAGTATTTAACATATTCCTAAAATTAGAATCTAATTGTGATGAAAATTGTTTGATGATACTTTCGAAAATTCAAAAAAAGGCACTTAACTTGAAAAACTTGCCATAATTACACTGAAAAAAGTCGCTTATTTTTCGCTTTTGCCTTTTAATGGCTGTTATTTAGCAGCAAAACCATAATGCGAGTTTTTAAGCGAATTTTCTTTATCGATCAGAGAATGGTTTAAAAAGGAACATATCCTTGTACTATGCAACAAGTACAATTGTAGCTAACAGTGTTGAGTGAAAAGAGTGGCAATGTGTAGAACCCAATAAAATTTTTTTTCAACACGTGAACGCAGAAAAGAAATATGTACAAATGAATAGGCAACCCTAACGATAAAACGTCAAGAGATAAGGGAATGCTAAGATATTTGAGACAAAATAAGCTGTTCTAAGAGATGCACCTGGTCCTTTGTTTTAACGTAGCTCTATATTTTTACATGTTATTCCAACACTGGAGCCCGAACGAAGTTGCTAAGATTGCACTTCACGATCATTTATTTCCTCTACATCTTATCCGAGAACGATATCATATACGAATAACAGAGATGACTAGTCTTAGACTACTGTACCCTCATAACAGAAATGCACTTATAGTGTGAATGATGATCATGAGTTGAATAACACTGTATATTTACCATTCCCGTTTAGCTAATATACACCTCAAAACTTTCAGTTTCTCGAGTTGTGCTATATACAATTTGTTGACAAGCATTTTGTCTTCCTTCAACAACAGAAACCTATCATATCTTTCTTATTTTATTGCTCGGATCCTCTTCTTTTGAGTCTCTCTGAAACTGAATACTTTCTTTAGAACATTACATTCGCTAAGGAATTAGAACAATTGGTAATGTTAGAATATTAGGTCATACAAGACCAAAAATTTTCAATCAAATGGAAAGGTATAGTATTTACTGCTAAAGAATACCAGTAGCTCAATTACTACTGACCTTGACTGTTGATCGAAAAAAAGAAATATTATTTGCTTGCATACAGTGTCATTTTCAGGACCTTATAAATATACCATATACCTCGGTGTGTTATCTCCGGAAAACACGTTGTATTAGTTGTGAACATTAAGTTATTTATGAAAAAAATAATGAGCAGCTCCTATAATCACCTTTCGTTTTTTATCCTTTTTCTTCTTCTTTTCTTTCTTCCTGTCTTTGTCTTCGCTACGGTGCTTCCTGTACTTCCGATCCGAATCTGCATCTTCAAAACAATGTCTGCTTAATAATCATGTTCAATGCAAGTAACACTGCACTATTAATTATGAAGGCCATATGATGTCAAAGTTTACCATCAAAATCATCCAAGCTCCACTTATATTTCCTTTTATGCTTCGTTTCTTCACCATTTTCATCATAACTTATTGCATCACCACTCAGGTCATCTATTTTCTTATCGAAATATCTGCAAATTTATAGCTGAAGAAGTATGAATATATTAATTTCAACACTCAGAAAGTTTAACTGAAATTACAACACTGTACTCATCTCATTCTTTCGTAATCTACAATTCCATAAATATGATATTTTATTTTATTTCATAATGCACATCCTTATTTTTCATACTGAGACAACTAGTTTTTGAAAACGAGTCATATATTTAAAAGTACCTATAAGGTTCGGGTACTGCACCTGGAGTAAGCCTAAATCCTGTCATCGCACTTGCAGAAAGACTAGTGATTTCCTTTCCTGTGATCGGTGGTTTCTCCACCAACATTCGCAGTGAACTAAGATAAAGCAAAATGAATTACGCACAAGAGATTATGAAATAAAAAGTGAAAGTAGTAATCATTGTGGTACAAAACTGAAAAAGTCAAGAAGGAAACTGGAGGGGCTTTTCGACCTAAAACCTTTCGTTAAGCAAATTTTTCATTTTAAAATAATTTATTTGAAACTTTCGAGCACTTAGTTATAATTCCCTGCTCTACTAATTTTTTAATAATTACAATTCCATATCGATATAACCGTTTATTAGAAACAGACGGCCAATATGGAGTCCCTCAATTTAAGAACAGAGAATTGCAAACCTAAATTCCAAAGCATTTTCAAAATTGAAGCTGCCGACAAGATGCGGCAGAAAAGAACCAAGATCTTCACGTAACCGTTTCGAGCCACAAAAACGCTGATAAGATGAGCTCATATCATACTCTGCCAATAAATCATTGCTGCCAAGTAAAACACTTTGCTCTATAAAATAAAAAAGAACTCGTTTTTTGTTAAAAAAAAAAGTTATAAATAATTACTTATATCTGATTATCTACATTCAAACTGTACTATTTACTGATTTAAATTTAAATATATAGACGAACTAAATCTGATTTTAAATTTAAATATATCGACGAACTAAATCTAATTGTGGTAATATTTGAGCGACTTGTAGTGTTCCGCTTAGCTATGACAACTATTAATCTAATATTATACATAGCAAAAAGAATGGTGTTACTGATAATGCTGAATTCTCCCGGCCAAATTACGTGTTTTTGCACTTATTTCTCATTCATAGTGAGATAGCGTATAAAAGATTCCTTAATTATTCACATATTTATTATAACAAGAACATTTTCAGCATGGCTTCATTAATCATGGTCTTCTGTTTACAAATTAGTAAAAAATGGGATGAAACTAACGTGGTAATTCAGGCTTCATTAAGTGAAAAGGGCATACTAATGATAGCTGCGAGTATCTACCCTTTAGTGATATCTTCGTACGCAATGAACCCGATGACGCAACACCACTTCCAGCAGAATCCATCTTCAAATTTTGTTCTGAAATAATGAAACTGAGCAGAACTGAATTTCTAGTACTTGAACTAATATTTACCAAAGAAGAACCGTTAGTAGATATTGGTTGAATAATCTAAATTAGCACAATAATTTTTGTAAAAATTTCTTCAACCAGTGAGTTCTCATAATCGATAATCCACATCTTATCACTTTTAACTTGCCATCATCTTTGCCAGCATAACAGCGAGGCGATGACAAAGCATGTTTAAACGCAGCATGAAGGCTTTCTTTTCATTTTTATAACAAGTCGAAATATTAAAGGGAATGAACTCTTGAATGAAGGAAATACACTTTCTGTCATCATTACTCTGGTTTGCACTTGTCTATCTTTTTGAATTTAGAATTAAATACACATTATAGACATTACGATAATACATGAAGATCAGTACAAGGGTAATTAAGCATACTTGGCCAGATGTGTTCTGAACTCAGCTAACTACTGCATTATAGAAGCTAACTCTCGATAAAAATGGAAAAAAGAATAAATCAAACAGAGAAATGACAAGATATCCCGAAAGAACACTGTGCATAATCCAGCCCGAAACAACCACTGGCAACTTGTACCCAAACCTTAATTACAATAGCATAGGAAGGGGATCGGATTGGACTGGGAAGTGGTCGGATAATGGTGTCGAATGGACAAGTTGCTGGAAGTGGTACAGTTAATATGCCATGGGTGGAGAAGTACCGACCTGTTTCTCTCACAGAACTCATTTCTCATGAAGAAATCACTGCCACTCGTAAGTTTTTACGTTAAAAATTAGTGCAGAAAGGTGTCAGTATCAGAAAATGTCGTTTTCTATTTCCTAACGGGGAAGAAGAAAAGTAAATGTAGTGTAATATCTTTCTGGATAATATGTTGCTTTAGTTATGAAGTTGATCAATGAAAACCGAATACCACATTTACTATTTTACGGTCCTCCTGGCACGGGAAAAACGAGTACTATATTAGCAGTTGCCAAGATGATGTACACACCAAAGCAGTTATCATCAATGGTTTTGGAGGTATATTCCAGATTCAACGAAATCTTGATATTTATCATTTTGCTTACTTTCTGTAAATCATTACTGCTGTCGTTATAAACTTCCTCAGTAGATCTGAGTTCTTGATGATGTTGTTGTCGATGTCCTTCCCTTAAGGATACAGATTCATTGTTGACTTATAATATATGGCTAATGCTGTAAGTATCTCTTCGAGTTTTATTTTACAGCTTAATGCATCCGATGATCGAGGTATTGGAATTGTTCGGGAACAAATTATTAATTTTGCCCAGACAAGCACTTTAAGTATTGACAGGAATCAAAAAAATCCACCAAAACTGATCATCCTAGATGAGGCTGATGCCATGACGAAGGATGCGCAGAGTGCTTTAAGGTATTTTTATCCTGTTAGTGAGTTAAACATCTGGAATATGTTTTCCTATATTTTCGAACTGGTTTCTTCTTCTAGACGTGTCATTGAGAAATTCACAGATAATGTTCGATTTTGTATTATATGTAATTATTTATCGAAAATTATTCCGGCAATTCAGTCGCGGTGCACACGTCTACGTTTCGCTCCACTTTCAAATGTTAGTCTCATCTTTATATTATGTAAAATTTTTGTATTTTTTGACGAAGCACACTGTATTAGTCGAACGTCAAGAAAAAAGAACACTCTCTTATATGTTTGTGGGTTTGAAGTTCAGGTGCCATATTCTTTAAGGAACAAATTTTGCCACGCTTACATCATATCGTAGAAGTGGAATCACTTACTATAACAAAAGGTGGTGAAAAAGCATTATTAAATTTGGCTGAAGGAGATATGAGGCGAGTTATCAATATCCTGCAGGTATACCTTTCCTATTCCATTTGTTTATTCACAGAATTAATATCTGTTAGCCCCTAAATCGAGCTAATTTAATAAACATTTTCTTTTTCATAAAGGATTGGATATAAAAGAATGTTTTATTGGAAATCGGTTATCTTCATCCCTCAGGCTCGAGGTTGGAGGTTCCTATGAATGACATGCATGTATTTAGCATTTCTTATAGAGCACAGCAATGGCTTTTAAAAAAATTGATGAAAAGAATGTTTATAAATGCGTGGGTTATCCACTACCAACCGACGTTGAAAAAATTGTAAGAATACTATTAAACGATTCGATGGAAGATGCTTACACGAGTAATAGTTTAATGTTCTCATTAATTATTGACCTTTTAGTTGCAGATTGATAGGTTACACAAGTATGTCTGAAATTGCTATCTTTATGAGAGTTTGGAAAGTTAAGCGTTGGAAAAATTGAAATTAGAATGTTATTATGTGTCCTTTTGCTAAGCATGGACTTTTTATTTCTATGATGTAAAAGGAAAGAAACTGGATCTAAGGGCAAAAAGTAATAAGCTATAGATATATCACTTTTTTCTTTAAATTACTATTTCTTAATGCCTTTTTATTTTACAGAAATAGAAGAAATTCGAAGTGAACGTGCATTTGCACTCAGTGATATATTGAACTCAATGCATGACTTTATATTTCGTCTCATTATACCTCCAGAATTGTTAAGCCGGTTAATAATTTGCATGGCGGACGTCGAGTACCATTTGTCGCAGGGTTGTTCTGATCGTTTACAACTTGCAGCTTTAATTGGCGCTTTTATTAAAGTTCGTAATGAATTGTCGAAGCTTGCTCCTGGTTTTGATGCTCATGTAATATAATCACACTCCAAACTTGATGCTTATGAAAGTTCTTATATAAAATAGCAAGAACTTTGTAAGAAGATGCTTCTTCTGCAATGTGATTGCTTAGTATTATATTTGGTATTTCCTCGAGTTCTCTTATAACAATTTTTTGGTTAAACGGAATTTTTTAAGTTTCGGAGGAGCCGAGAAACATTGGAATATTTTCTTGAATGGTTTTTTTAATGTTGATTAAAATTAAATGTGGAGAAATGGTTTATGAAGTGTTCATAAAGTCGTTTATGTTCAGTGAATTATATTCATCGTTGTTTGCTGTTATAATGACGTTGAAAGTTTATCTCCAATCTCACATTTGATCTCTTGAATAAATTTTTGTAATTTTAAAAGCTGGTCTTGTTTTCTTTCTTCATTTATTGAATGAGAATTTATCTCAGTGGAAATAAATTTACAGTAATTTTAATAATTATTTTTGGAGAAGCACAGGTGTATATATGAATTAATCTTTTAAAAGTAAAAAGGAGGAGGTGAAGTGATTGTAAGAATTGTTTTATTAACAGGAAGCGTTTTGCTTCAGGGAGATGCAGAATCCAGGTGTTGGTCCCAATCAACCAATGTATTATCAACAAACCCAGGGTGTGTTTTTTAAATTGGTTTGGGCGGGTTATTCAGCATGTTATATCAGCATCTAATTGGCCATCAGTAATATGTATTATATTGGAAGTTCAGGGGATATGAATATCTCCAAATTAAGAGAATTTCTAAATTTATTGGGGTGTTGGGTGTGAGCTTGTAAGTGGGAGATATTTCGACAGTTTTTATGCACAGATAAGAAAAATCTCGTATCAGCATAGGATGTGCAGGATTTATTGTGCAATTGCAGGTGGTGGTATGATGATGGGTTATCCACCATCTACAGTTGATCAGCGTCAACAACAGCAGCAGCAGCAACAACAACAGATGATGGCTATGCAAGGTGTGCCAACAGCTCAGATGTATAGCAACGTAGGTGCAAATATGCAGGGTATGGCGGGGAGACCATATTCTGCTGGTACTCCTCAGGATTCCTCACCAGGAATACGTCCATTATCACAACCTCAACCTAGTTATCCACAAGGAATGCAACAACAGACATCAGCTGAACAACAACAACAACAGCAACAACAACAACAACAACAGCAACAACAACAACAACAGCAACAACAACACCAACAGCAACAACAACACCAACAGCAACACCAACATCAACACCAACATCAGCAACAATTCCAAAATCGGTCTTCATATCAGCCACAACAACAGTTACAGAGGCAGCAGTCACAACAGTCTACTCCAAGGTATATATGAAAATGTTATTGGATATGGTACTAGTATCAGTGTTTTGCCTGTAAATTAGGAATTAATATAAGAGGTTCAAATATTTAGGAAAATTGATTTATTTGGTTAGGATGAGTAAGTGTTGCAGAGTATCGGATCAGACGGCTGAACAATCGAAAAAAGAAGAGACAAAAACAGCTCGACCAATGAATCCTCCGCCATACTCTCCAGACATACTGAATGATCTTTCGAAGTACTCCGTTGCTGCTTTGGCGTATATCGGTCGTGAGCTGGTCCAGGAGTTACTGCTCAGGTATGTTCATGCCTTTTTAATTTTTGTGTTTACTGATCAGTAGCAGTGTAACTTACTCACTGGAAGAAGCGGAATTCTAAGTACTTTTGCAAATTGGATCCATACATAGACTGTTTATTTTCTGACCTAGCTCAAGCGACAGCAGCTCATCGATATTTTTAAAAGGAGATCGTAATATCTTCAGTTAGAAGGCTCACTTCAAGGTCATTACACGGTGTTAGCTTGTTGATAATGGAATTGTTCACGTTTCTGTTGCAGAACCTACACACTGATGACAAGTTTGACGAAATCAGTGGACCGTTGGCACCAACAACAGGGTGCAAGCGATCCGGAACAGCTGCTCTCGTACTGTGAGTACATTTTATCGAAGATTACGGAAATAAGACTTCGAATTGATTTTGTTCCAAGAGTGACTAATATCAGTGAAGATGAATTCATTACGTTGATGAGCGATCCAACTCCGCCTCAGAAACCTCCTGAATTGGTATTTAATTTTTATTTATATGTAGTATGGACATTTATGGGAACACCTTATTGCATTGATTCATTTGATTGTGATATTAAGCTTGAAGTCATTTAAATTTGAGTGAGTCTCACTTTCTCAGTAGTATCCCATTCTATATTAATAAAAGATTTTTAACCACTGCAGAGTATTTGTACATGAGATTTCCTAATGGTCTGTGTTATGCAACAGCATAATGAATTTCAGATCGCCAAGGAGGAAACATTTGAATTGCAACGACGAAAGCTGGTGAAACTGAATACAGCTCTAAAAAATCTGGATTGGATGTGTTTAGTTTCTGATCCGCGTTTTCTAAAAAAAGCAGATAAGAGCTAACAGTGTCTATAGCATGTTCACTTTTCATGCTTCTAATTGATTCATTATATTTGTAGATGTTTTCTTCTTTATCTTTAATTAAGTGTTCGTATATAAATAAATATATTAATGGTTTGAAACATTTCTATTAAAAACATTTATGCAATGTTCTGAGATCATTGTGAATCACTCGTTTCGAACACTTCCACAAGATTAACATACGTTAATGAAATTAAAGGTTCGTATTGTGGATTGTTATTTTATCATTGACTAGCCGTTGTCGATTTCTCGCTTGTTGCTATGTCTCTGTGTATGTATATTACTATAAAAGGTATTAGAATTGTGGGACTTTATAAACATTGTTCATCTGCGAGTTGTATAGCCGAATAGCTTAATTCCAACATGATTTCTTTACTGTTCTTTTCCTGAAAAATAGAAGTTTGGAACATTGGACAGCAACTAATTTCTACAAACCTTTGCAATAGTATTTATAAATTTTCGTCCTTGTTTATAGTTTTGTAGAAGTTATTCTGTAAAATTATGGCCATTTCTTGTCAATCGCAAATTTTCGGGTCTTGATATTTCGTTCATCTAACCTCAGCCAGAATCTTGAACTCTCCAATATCGTCTCTTAGTTTCTTAGTTCGAGCCTTTAGAATTTTGATCTAATTTTTTGAAATACCATCAGTGTTATACGTTGGTTTTTTTGGTTGCAGTCTAATATATGGATAGAAAAGATAAAGATTTACAGAAGCTATTTCATTTTCTATAATTAATGTTATCTTGATAATTCTCACCTTTTAGATTTCGTGCTACCGAATAGTGTTAGGATTCCTCTCCAATATATCTGTTTTCTTTTGCGGCTTCAAACTTCTCTGTATATAAGTTGTTCACAGATCTCATTCTTCGATTGTGTACCACTGCAATAAATCATCAAATGATTAAGTGCTCAAAAGTAGTACTTACCAGTTGTGTGAGAGTAGGTAAGATATAGGTATAGCCGAATATTATCTTTGGCATTTCTGAATAATCTCTTTGAAGTGATGTGTCTTTTGCTTGATTTCAGATTGAAAAATAACTAATAAGTTCGCTTTTGAGAGGAACAATTTCTTGATACCGTTTTTATCGAAGTAATTTCTTCGACGTATTGAGTGTAATAGTAATCTGTAACGTTAGACATACCTGACGTAGTATCATATAATTACTGCCATCTAAATTGTCTCACTTGCTTTTACTTCAGTATAAGTGGATTAATTTTTCATGAGAAATTTCGTAAATTTGAGATGGATGTAATCCGATGGTTTGGTGAGGTAAATTTAGCAAAAATATCTTCGATATGCCTAATCGGGACTGTATACAAATCTACGCCAAAAACGAACCAGCTGCTGGTAGTGCACGTACTTGCGCTTGGAAACCTTTGCCACCGCGGTAGAATGATCGGAATAACACAAGCATATCCTCAGTAGCCGACATGATTGATGATTGCGGTGTTCCGTAGCAGCAGTATCTATAAATTAAATTTAGTATATGAAATTCTTTTTTACTGTTCATTGATTAAATCCGATCGCAGTCCGCCTAAAATCATTTCAGATTCCATCGGCAAGCAGTGGAATCCTGTCTATTCCATAGATTTGTCTGTTTCTTTATATTAAAGAGTGAAGCATACTTCAGTACCTACCTCATTCCCGTGTTAGCAAAATCAGTTGAGTTGCGTATCTCGATATAGTCCATGCAGAGTGAGTGGCGCACCTTGCAGTACATCTCGAATTCACCATAGAAGCGTAACTGTACACGTTGACCAGGTGGAGCTACCAGAAGCCAACTGCATTCTTGTCCCTCTTTGAATTCTCTGGGATAGTTTGGACTTGCGATACGCTTCCAACTAGATGTTAACTCCATGCGACCACCACAAGCTGCTCCAAATCCCGGCATTACCTGTTCGCAAAGCTGCAAAACACATTTCAGCAATAGCAAAACGATATACTACTTAATTGTTCATGTCTTAAAGACTATCCTAACTTTATCCATCCTTATTAATTAATTAAAAGATGTTAACAAGACTGGTTATTTTCTAAAAACTCTTACTAATCTTGCTATTATCTGATTATTCCACTCTTCACTGATATTCCACGTAATATTTGTATTGCTGTCATGAAATAATGACTTTATTCTGTGGTAATGAATGAAGAGACTTGTATACTTTTCCAGTAAATCCATCTGGACAACGACACCGTCCACAGCGTCTTGGATCCGTATATCCTCCACGTTGACATGGTAATTTGCGTGCGCATGAATCGCTACAGTAAATCACATTCATAAGACGGATATCGTTGAATGATAACTGATCCCGTTGTCCAATGGTCTTTTGGTAATCCACAATGTTTGTACTCAGTGTGAATAGATCCTCATATCGACCAAATGCTTTGCTTCTGTAAATTAGATACCATACCATTTCTATACCCTATGAATAGATGGATTGAAATTTCTGTTTAATATTTCTTTTTAAATTTATTTCAAACTACATTTTAAAACTGAACATTATTTCGCTAATACTTTGATAGAGATGCGATGTTCATGGCTCTACAGCAGCTGTTCAGGATGAACTTCTTTTTAAATTAATAAAAAATTTTCAAATCGTCTTGGAGAAATATTTCATAAATTGTTGAATTATTATTACCTGTAATGCATAATACTACCATAATCATAAGGTATGCCACCATTATCAACGTCAGCCGGTAGTTCCTTCAGAAACTGTCCCTTGCTATCACGATCGATGTTTTCCCAGCGAACCGTAACATAGTTATCACGATCAGGTCGAGATTGCTCATGCCAGAAGCCCAGTGCATGCGCTACTTCATGAGCTATCACTCCTAACTGTAATCATAAAATTCATTCTTTTTTTTTTTTTTAATTNNTTTTTTTTTTCAAAGTTATCGTTAAATAGGGAGTCCTGCAGTTTCTTTTAAAATGATGTTTGAATTTTGCATTTCTGGAGGAGAATTTCTATCGGAAGGATATTATACATGAATCCCCTTCCTTTAGATGGTCCTTAATTCTCGTGACTTCTGTCGTAGGTACCTTAAAATTTGAGATGATTGTATATCTGCACGATGGGATGGCAGGATGGAACATACTCGAATGCATTCCGGTGCCAGTGAGACGAATTGTGGCTCGCCGAGTGGATGTCTGCCAACGTTTGATGCACATCCATCTACGTCCGTGAAGACGATCCGATTTTCCTGAATCTCATCATCTCTGCGCTCAAAGTTTAGACACGTTATATTGTGCCAATGTTCAAGTGCCAACTCGATTACTCGTTGTTCACGCATCGCTAAAACTTGGCAACTATAATAAGTTGGTCTTGGATGCACCAGATGAAACTATTAGATAGATGATAATCATTCTATTAAAGTCTTAAACTTCTTGTTTCATTCAAATAAATTTTTAAGATCATCTTATTATTTACGAATTAGTTTTAGAAATTGACTCTTTTTCTGGATGTCTCTATTGGAAAAATATGTATGTATATATATATATATATATATATATATATATATATATATATTTGAACAAATGTGCCAAGGTCACAGTCAAAAAAAAAAAGATTTTTTTTTGGAACATAAAAAGTGAATCAGTTTA
>PQVD01003147.1:261-14456 GCA_003012265.1 Setaria equina
TCTTCAGTAACAAATGGGCGCTAAGCAAGAGTAATTATCGCTAAATCTTACAAGATACTTACCTTTGACGACTTGGGATACACGGTATAGTTATTTAAAAGCCCATGGAAACTGTGGCGTTAAATAGTTTTAGAATCTTCTTGATGTCTGTGTTTCTTTGATTCATGTTATTTAGTTAGGAATAAGCGGTTTGCTACAGTTCAAGTTTTCCTTTGATAAATGTCTATTTGCTTTAACTGTTATGAGTCCTAACAATGTGAATTTAGTGAAATGTTAATATGTGGCTCTTTTTAATGGTGATATCATCTATTCACATAACGCCTATTTTTTTTCTGAATAAATATAATAATTTTAATACTTAAACAGTTTTTCGTAACGCTCTCCTTCATATATTTATAGTTGATGCATATGAATTACGACGTCTAGCACGACGCTTCAAAAAATTGGATTTGGATGGTTCGGGAAGTTTGAGCGTTGATGAATTTATGTCATTACCAGAATTGCAACAGAATCCATTGGTCCAGAGAGTTATCGATATATTTGATGAAGATGGGGATGGAGAAGTCGATTTCAGAGGTTTAACCTTTATCTTTTTTTCGTTGAATTTAGTTTATTCGAAATTTAATTGTTTTTTTTTTTTTCAGGTTCCCTTCACTTATGTTTATATCTAGGTACAAATCGTTTACGTTATTTTCAGAATTTATCCAAGGAATATCACAATTTAGTGTCAAGGGCGACAAAACGGTGAAACTTAAGTGTAGGTTTTGTTGCGTCTCTCACTTTAGTTTCTGTACTGTTTGGAATCAGAAGTATTAGAAATCAACAAAATGTATGAAGCCATATTTGCATTAACTCAACCGTAAAACATGGTAGTTTATGAAGAGTGTTGGTGATATCCTAAGGAATTCTGCAGAATTATTTTATAGTTTGCAGTTTTTTTTGTTGGTTGAAAATTGATTAATAGCAAATTGCAATTTCCGCAGCATGTTGCAAAAGTTACACTTTTAGACCTCGCAGTATCTGAAGGGACACTCTAAGAGGAACTCATATGAAAATCAAATAATCATATTGCTGTACTTTTTGCTACTACTTTATGCCTTTTTTGTGCACTATTGTGCAGTGAGACATGAAGTGCAGAGTGTTATCTAAAAAAGAAAATTTTTTTTCAGTTAGTAGTTAAAAACATTCCTGCTGAATAAGGATAAGAAATCTTCAGCTTTCGAAATGAAGGTTGTACTTGAAGTCAAAAAATCTTTATTTTTTTAATTATTTTCACCATCTTAACACAGATTTCATTTGTTTGTAGTTGCGTTTCGAATATATGATATGGATCGCGATGGATATATTTCGAATGGAGAACTTTTTCAGGTCAGCTGTGCATTTATAATTGATGTAATAAAACAGAGTTTTTGGTCCTTTAAACACTTCAAAAACTTATATTATATTTTCTGGAAATTTTGGGAAATATATATCACTCCATATTTGTTAGTATCTATCTGCCTATTTTCTCTTCCTTCATTTCCATGATATGATTGATTCTTAGGAACTCCATTATATTAATGGCGCTTTTGCTGAGTGCTTTATCACTCATAGAAAAGATTTTCCGATATTCTGTAGTGCACCTACAGCTAACTTAAGAAATAAGGCATGTTCCAGTAGATAGAGTGGCGCCATAAACTTGTAGCATTAGCACTTGGTGTAAAAGATTCTAAAACATGCCTCAAAAAAGAAAAAAATAATTTCTCTGAATATATGAAGAGATTGACCGCTGCAAATAGAGGGAATATCATTGTTTAAATACTATGTTGCATTTCTTAAATAATGAGCCATTTTGAGTTTCAGGTTTTAAAAATGATGGTGGGGAACAATTTAAAAGACAATCAATTGCAGCAAATAGTTGATAAAACGATATTGTTTCATGATAAAGATGGAGATGGTAAAATATCCTTCGATGAGTTTTGCAATGTAATTTTTTGTAATTTTATGATATCACTTTCTTGTAATTTTGGACTTTGCAAGATTTGTTGCATTATTTGAGCAATTAAGACAATATTTATTTCAGTCTTTAATGACATTATATCATCGCTTGTGTTAGTGCAATATTGAATTGGAGTGGGAAGAATATAAGCTTATGCCTCCATGATTATTTTGTGCAGACTTTTTGGTTTCATCAAGATGAACAAAAAAAAAAAAAACTTAGTTAAGCTTTACTGAAAGCATGAGAGACAGTGGTCATCATCAAGATAAACATCGTCTGTTAGGCATTCGGCATAGTTTTAATATCATGGAGATGCGATTGGATGGTTAATGCCATGCTTTCTCTCCCAGTGTTTGTGATTCCACCATCTTTCCTTAATGCTCGAGTATATAGTCTGGTAGGTACCTCTTGAATATTTAGGAATGCATATCATTCACGGTTTGCTGAGTTATGGGAAATTGTTAAAACCACTTTTTTTTTAGGTTGTGGAGCACACCGAAGTTCACAAGAAAATGGTATTAGAAAATATTTGATTCGCGTACTGCCGGTTTGTTAGCAACAGTTCTATTGTGTTGTTGCCGAAAGGAAACAGATCTCTCAAATTTGGCGAACTGACCATTTTTGTTTACTCTTTCCAGTTTGCTATAGTCAGTTTTATCTGTTGTGCGTGTTGAATTAAGCACACTATCGTGGCGAAAAAGTTTGAAGTAATATTAACTAGGAAAAATAATGAAGAGAAAGGAAAAATTACTATTTCCTTTACTTAGTATTGCTTGAAACTAGAACATTGTTGATATCTCCAATATCTTCCATGTTGTATCTCGTTTTCATGCAGCATTTCATGAATTACTTTTTTTTCACTCCAGGTTTGTTAGTTATGTTAATTTCTAACTCTGCTCCCATCACTTTTAGCGGCACAATTTTATTACCTGTATCCCGACAATATTTGGACGGATCTGTGAAAGGATTTGTTTCAATCATAAACATGCTGGCCAACTAACGAGACAAATTGAACGATGCCTTTTCTTAAAGCTACAAATTGATTGAAGTAGAGTAAATTTGCGATTTATTGATTTTATGCTTATAAAAATAGCTTTGTTAAAATTGATCAGTCTTTTTGACAGTGGGTGCTGAAATATTTTGTGGAAAATTTCCCGGTTATTCATCATTTTAATGTTATTCGTCATTTTAATTCGTTATTAAGTTTCAAGTAGTTTGTTTGACACTGTGCATTTGTTATTATATTGCAGAAGTTTGTCATTTGGTGAGAAATATTCATACTTCGCTTTTTACAGGATGTATGATCCTGGAATTACCGAAGTGTGACTTTTATAGTCATGTTCCTTTTTTTTTCGCAGTGATACTTCCGTGGCATTTATTGACCGATATGTCTAATGTATAACCGCTGAGCTTTAAAATTTGTAATATTCTCTTATTAATTAGGAGGTTTAAAGAGAATCAATTGTAGGTGTATTATGTTTCGTTTTGCTCTCTTTTTCTTGTTCATGTACTTTCATCAA
Organism: Setaria equina; assembly: GCA_003012265.1. Taxonomy (NCBI): domain Eukaryota; kingdom Metazoa; phylum Nematoda; class Chromadorea; order Rhabditida; family Setariidae; genus Setaria; species Setaria equina. Next base: position 3,760 of record PQVD01003147.1, read on the forward strand.
ATGTTTTTTAAATTTTTTATTGAGTTATTTTTTACTGTGATTTGGGAGCCGTTTTTTCTTCTGAGGAATTATGGAGGTCTTTTTCAATCACTCGAAAAATGATGGTATTTGTTCCTTGCGAGATCTGCTGAAAGTAAGTTAGGGTTGAGCAGCTGATAATAATGAGAGCTATTTTAAAGGATTTTATGTTCTAAATGCTGCTCTCTCATGGTTGCAAAATATCCAAATAATTCTATCTTAATTTTTTGAAATATATAAATTGCATAAAAATCTACTTCTAATTATGCTATAAACTGAATAGAAAATGAGCGATGTTAGTGGTACTATCTACCATACACATTTTTTCAAAATATTAACTGTACATAAATGGCTTATTTGTTGAAAACCTATTAGTGAGGTCATCTTTCTTCCAAAACTGTGACAATTTTCTTTTCAAACTGATTATTTGAAATAGGTTGTTGGGGAGGAAGGAGGGAAAGAGAGGGTATTTGGAAATGAACAAATAAAGAGTATAATGCTGGTTGAATTTGGACAAGTTATACAAGGAATTGAAAAAGTATGGAAGGAGCTTTCTACCATTACAGATCGTCTAGGAAATGAGAAGAGGGGAAAGGAAATGTTTTTGCAGCCAGTTTCTTCGAATTCTATTTGAATTCTTACTTTGTTATTACATATTCCAGGTTTCTTTTTCGGCCCACTGATTACCAATGTATAATTGCTGTAGTTAATGAAAACAAGTGCGCTGAGATTCTCTGGTGTTTGTAGTACAACACAACCAGTTCGGGCCAAGGTCCGATATAGCGATGTTAAAAGTCAACAGACCTCAACCACTCCCACTGTAGTAATGAAAAATAATGACAAAAAGTTCGCTGTATGTGATAGTTTCGTGGAATTTATGATCAGGAAACATCAAGCTGAATTACAGCGATTATCCACACTTATCAGACAGGAGGCAATTAAACGACACAATAGCTATATGCAGGTTATTCACATAAATTTTAGTTTTAATTTTCAAAGACGCTGGTTAATGAATATCTACTGGTCATTGGATAAATATGGTTGTGATTTGTCGGAGCTTGAATGTGCATCATTCTAGAGTTATTGTGCACAACGGTGCATTATTATTCGTTTGATATAATCGTCAGGTCTTTCATCGCTTTCAAATCTGATATTAACAACAGTTCTTGTTTTTTTTCTTTTTTNNAGTTCTTGTTTTTTTTTTTTTTTTTTTTTTGACCTTGAAAATAAAATTAGGCTATTTCTGGGCGTTCCAACTTCATGAAATGTGCAGTAAGTTGTGAGTATGTTAATTAATTAATTTTTCTCTTCTTTGTTTCAGACTGTGCAATATCGAACCAATATCGTTACGGGTTTACGTCGAATCTTGGCAAATAACCACGGTCAGTATCTTGTGCCTGTAGGATCAACTGCTTCTGGGCTTGCCAGTGGTACGTCAGATATCGACTTAGTATACGTATCAACGACTGATGAAAAAGAACGAGAAAAGCTATTGCGATTGCTTGCTAAAGAAAATTTTAGGCGGTACCCTTTTTGAATCAATCTGTGAACTACCTTTTTCATTACTGGGCGCAACATTTTTAGCATCTTTACAACACTTTCTGCTGTTTCATAATGTCTCACAATATTGAAAATCAGAATTCGTAACATGCATGGCTTAAAGTCGTAATTTGCGCATGAATTTGAAAAATTTTTGGGTAGCTGCTGAGAATCTGAAATACCTGTTATTTTCAGAACATTTATGACAGAAGTGAAAACAAAAATCGAAGAATCCTGTCTGTGTAAGGAGTTTGATTGGACTCAGACAGACATTATTCACACAGCTCGAGTGCCAATTCTTCATTTACAAACTCATAAACATATGCAAGTTGATATTCAGTTTGAAAAATATGCATCGATCAGGAATACCTACTTTGTTCGACGTTGTGCTCAGGTCTGAGATTGTGTATAGAATTTGGAAAATATTCGTATTCAAGTGCTGAGAAGTAGTTATACATTAATATCAGAAACAAAGGTTATTTCAGTTGCTTTCAAAAAGATTTTTTTTTTAAATTCTATTAATTTGTTTTTGATGCATCATCAAAATTCCGTACCTTCAATAAATATCTGATAATTTAGTATGACGCACGGGTAGCTTTATTAAATATGTGGGCACAAAAATGGCTGGAATCACAGAGACTGAAGGACAGTAAACACGGTTTATTTTCCACTTATCATGTATTGATGCTGGTTCTGCATTTCTTGCAGGTACGTATCGAGTTAAATTTTTCTGTCAGTGTTTAGATTCGTAAGCTTATGACATATGGGCTCCACTTCCTTGATGATTTTGCAAATTTTGTGCATGTTTACATGAATTTTTACTAGAGGAATGTCTGGAACCTAGAATTTTATTTAATCACTCTGCCACTTAGGGTTTTAGCTATTGTCTTCGTAGATTGAGGAAATAAGGTTAAAGTAATAAGCAGTGCAGAATTCATTTCCAAAAATTGTTATCTAGATGCATGGATTTTATATTTTTTTGTAGTGCACAGGTTCATATGGTATTCAGGCAGTTCTGCCAGTTATGTGCAAAAAATTCAGGGGATACCTGAGGCCTACTTTACCAATTCAACGGGTAGCAGTATCTTTATATGGGAAGCCTGTATGTTTCTTTTCATGTTTCAAATTGCTTTTGCTTTGTGACTTGTTTAGTTTATAATTTCGTGAACTAGAAATGTTTTTAGCTCTAATTATTTGTGCTAAAAATTTTTCAGAAGGAACTGGATTTCCGAGAAAGACAAAAGCCAGATGTGGCGGAACTGATATTGCTGTTTGTTAGTCATTACGCAAAATATGATTTCAATCATATCAGTTTACACCTGAGTAATGCCACTGTTACCGAGAGAAACCAGTTCGGGCAAGTTTTTTTTTTTTATTTATTCGTAGTTAGCTTGAAATCTGTTTGATCAGATTTGAAGTGATAGGCTTCATTTTAGATTTGATTATGTAATGGTTTGTTTTGCAATATCTTTTTGTTATCTCCAAAGATGGATAGTGGTTCAGTAAGGGAGTCATTAGTGAGAATTAAAACAGGCTTATTATGGTTTTGTTTCAGAAGTGAATATGATCAACATCAGGTTTCGATATATGACCCGTACGCCTCGGCTACAGTATGTCGTGTTAAAGGAGGGGCCGATTTGTTAACAAATGCTTTTCTAACTACCAAAAAAGCTATGCTTGCTGGTCATTGTCTTAATTGGCCAGTATCTATGAAATAGTTATAACTTTTTCTGTGGAACTATGTAACTCGTTAAAAAATGAAGTCTTTCCGGCAAGTGTTCATTGCTTCATCCTTTTGCATACGGTATACATCTAAAAGGTCCAGAAAAGGAAGGTTTCTGATATTCAGAAGGTTTATATGGATGATTTCTGCAGAAAAAAAATATGAATTTATTGTTGTCGAAAGTGTTTTTCTAAATTGTCATTTTTAATGGTGTTAAGCTCGAGAATGATATCAGCTCCCTGGTTTATTTCTGAAACAGTTGGTGTTCGATTGCCTATAATTCGATAAATACAGATGGGAATAAATTTATCATTTTATGATAGCCATCTTCTCACCGTTAGTATAGGATGACCCATTATTCGCCTCATAGGGTCGGTTAAATTACTGGTCTAACAGTAGAAGAGCTTTTGATTTCTGTTATTACAGTATCATAGGGAAAAAGGAATAAACGAGAACCGCAAGCTAAAGATACCACAATGATAAGAATGATCATATCAGTGTTTCTTTAATAAGATGAGAAATGATAAGAAACGTTGAATATCTGATTATAACAGGAAATTCTCGGATGTAATCATTGAAGAAATTTGGGGAAGAGTGGCGGTATCATCCAGAAATCAGGTATATTTTGGGTAAATCTAACCACAGTGTTTCAAGTTAACCGGTATATTAGCTGTGCATGCATATAAATAAATCTGTACATAGTAAAGATTTCAGACAATGATTTGTTATTTAGAACACTTCTATTAATTGCAATTAGTCTGTCCATAAGACGAAGAGAAAGTCGATGATTTATGATTCAGCAACAAATTTTATGTTTTTCTCTTCTCATATATGAATTTATTTAAAACTTCATATCCATTACCCTTTTTAGTAGTTTCAAATAATTTAATTTAAAATATTTCAGGTATTTTAAAAGCAGTAAATTAGAGCAGACATTTTCACTTTCTTTCACTGTCCCCTTCCTTCATCCTTATCCTGGTGACAACTTTCCCATCCAAGTTTTTTATGTTTACGGGGAAATTCGGACAAGCTTTGTGGCTAGTATCATCATATTTCGACGGATTTAATGAGTTCCAAAAACGTAAGCGGATTTGGTATTAATTTAGATGTTCCTCTTATTGCTTGCTACTTCGAAAATCATTAAACTAACAAACTTTATTGGATCTTTGAGCGAGTACGACAAAAAATTCTTTACGAGAGATTGTCATTGGTACATTTAACTCGCCAAAAAAAAAAAGCAAAAGAAAAGAAAAAAAAAATAATACATAGCTCTACTATACATGAGGCAGCAAAAATATATCACTTTAAGAAAGTATCTTTTGCAATAGATTGGAAATATTAAAATAAAATGAAGCCTTTTAATAAAGATAAACAAACTTTTTTTTTCGTTTTCTTTTTTAAGCAGCGAATTTGATATATAAATCGACAGTATTCATTACGAGATATATTTAAATTGTTGAGCAATTTTCCCCAACTCATTCATATACAATGTGGCATTTACAAAAATGACTACAAAAAAAAAGAAAAAACCAAATTTAAATTTAATTAAATGGCTTCAAAGAGTGTAAAACAAAAATATAGATGAAAGGAAAAAATTATGTGCATGATGAATATGAAACACCGGATAAGTATTACCATATTCAAATGGTACACAAATAATAAGAAAATGGAAAAATTCCTTTTCTTTTTCAAATCAAAAACTAACCGGATAATTTTAAACCAAATGTTAAAAAAAAAAGAAAAAAAAAGAAAAGAAAACGAAACAAAACAAACAAAAACAAATATTGAAATATTACAGAAACGATGTTGACTGAGAGAGAGAGAGAGAGAAAAAAGGGAAAAATCTACAATATAAATGACTGTATGTAACAAAATATAAGGCCATAATATTATAACTATTATAAACAAAAAGAAGAAAAAATAGCTTAAACTGCGCATAAGCTAAAAAAATTCATGATAATAAATCATGCAACTAGATTAATAATTCTATTCAACTTATATGAATGCGCAAATGGTATGATATATTCAGTAATTAGATTTATTTATAAAATGGCGAAAAATTTCTACAGTTCTGATTCTGATAAAAATTCACTTTTTCAGCTCATTCGCAGCAGTAATGCAGGCAAGAAAATATATACACACTTATTTAGTAATGCATATATATACATAATTAAGTGCGTATATATAAATATGTACACTTAATTATATATATACATTTCTTTTTTTTTTTAAAAAAAATATGAATTGTACTAAAAAATGAAGAGGCAGCACTGGAAGTACTGTGAGTGGAATTTTTTTTGTGTTTCTCTTTTTTGTGCAAAACAGTAAAAATTTAAAAAGATAACAGGTAACTTTTTCCTGGGAAGAAGCCATAAAAAGAGATTGTTATTTAATTGATTTCTTTCTTCATGAGTGCAAAATAATAAGTGATATCATGATGATAATGCGGCAGTCTCCTGAAAACAAATCAGACTTAATTAATTAAAATCAATATTTGCATCAGTTTTTGCAAAATTGTAACTCTAATGTAGAGCCATCTCTTCTAATAATAAAATATAATAAATCCTCATTAAATTGATAAGAGGCATGCCTTTGAAAATTCAATTTTTCTATTAACTTGATATATTTACTGCAAATCTTGGTATGATTACAAACAAAAAAAAATTACTAGCTCCAACTTAAATGAAACTGATAAGGAATATTCGCCTGGGAATAAGGAAGTACAGAATGTTCTATAAATAAACCAACACATTTTAAATATGTCTTCCCGGATTTTTAGCCGAACTAAATCTTTTAGTTCTTACTTAGATTGCTTTTATTTTTTTAACATAACTTCTATCCCTCTTACCAAAATTATTTGAAGATATAAAGCATAGTTTATGATGACCATACCTTTATTTAACCCAAATTTTAAAGTTTTCTATTTCATCAGTCTTTCTCATTAGACCCTTCAAAAAAAGAAAAAAAAAAGATAGAAAAAAAAATGGCTTAGTATTCCTTATACGATACCAAATACTTTCAGTAAAAGCACAATTTTTGCTAAATTAGCAAAATTCATCACTTCTTTTTCCTCCTTTTCAAATAATAACTTCAAAAACCAAAACAACAAAGAAATGATTCATTCAAAAGTCACTGTCAATTTTTTATTTGTACTCTACGAATGAAGACCACTTCTTAATACCTGTTTCAGAAGAGTTTTTTGCATATCAGAAAAGGATTCACATTCTTCAACCATCATTTCCTCATCTTCACCACCTGCAGCACCAACAACACCACCACTACCATCACCAGCACCACCACCACTACCAGCAATAGCAGCAGCAGCAGCAGCACCAGCACCAATACCACCTGTGCTTTGATTCTCTTCTTTTCCACTTGGAAGTATCATACCATTATTACTATTAATATGATGTCCATCACCTGAACCAATACCACCAACACTTGTTGGTGTTGTTGGAGCTGGTGTTGGATTTCGATTTACATTCATTGCCTGAAAATAAAAAATAAAACTATTACCAAAAAAATAACCGTCATTACTTTTCTGTAATATCCATTAGTACAAAAAAAAGGCTTATAATAACCTCCAAATACCCTCCTTTTCATTTTCGAAATAAATTCTATTGATGTGTGCAAAAAACTTCAAGGACTTTTCCTTATATTGAGAAGAATGAAAAAGGAAAAAATTCTTCAAGTTCTTTTCGCTCTCATTCTATTATATAACATCCACTCATTCATCCATCCATCCACCTATCAAGGAAACAATATTTCACCTGTAACCAGTTGAGGACAATTTGATTACTTTGAGTAATATTTGCCGGTAATTGTGAGCCATTTAAAGAAACGCTCGAAAATGCAAGAAGTGATGTAGCATCAGCAAGTGTCGATGCTGCTGCAGCTGCAGCTTTACTTGGACTATCGATCGCTGGAATTTTTTTCTTTAACTAATAAAATGAACATTTAAAAATACAACAATAAAGATCAACACCACTGCTTAAAATTGATTAAAATTAGTAAAAGAAAATGAAACAACGCTGTGATTCTTCGGCAAATTAAAAGGAAACAAACTATTTGCTGTATCAGCAGGAGAGAACTGTTGACTATTCTCACGATTTTGGTTATTTGCAACGACACATTTTCGCATATGCTTTTCGAGTGTTGAATGCACCGAAAATGGCATTTGACAAATGTTGCAATGGTAAGTTTCCTAAAAAAGAAAAAAAAAACAAGAATAAAACAATATATTTTCTATAGTAACAAAATGTCCGCTTCACAGTAAAAAAACATCCACTCAATCAATGTTTTTTTTTTCAATTCTTTTAATAATTCTGAATAATTAACTGAAATTCTTTGAAAGAAAAAATAGAAATACAATACTATCAGCTTTGGCTTATTTTCAGTTCGTTAAATTTACTATATATGCATTTTTCTCTTTTTTGTTGAAAATACACAAACTAGTTACAAACCTTTCCCTGCTGGCCATGAGTACGCATATGCCGAGTTAATTTACTGCTTTGTGCGCAAGCATATGAGCAAAGTCGACATTTATAGGGTTTTTCCCCCGTATGGCTTCGTAAATGGACAATCAAATTAGAACGATTTGTAAAAACCTAGGAAATATAAAAACATTAACAAAAAATTTACAACTACGTTCAACATATTATTCGAAATTAAAAAAAAAAAGAAGAGAAAAAAAACCAAATTCGAGTTATCAATTATTGTAAAATTTAACTTTGTGCCACACCGAATGAGGGTTGGAAATTCAAATATAGTTGAGGAAAGACAAATCGAAAGCCACTAGTTAGAAAAGATGTAGTTTTTAATTACAGAAAAACTGTCTTTTATATGCTTCCAATTTGTTTCATTCCAATTTCCACTTTTTTTTTTTTTTTTTTAACCTAACTAAATTAAATTTCTTCAGAAATTTAATTCGAAAAGTTTGCGAAAAAAAAACCTTGCAACAGAATGTACAGCGATCCTTCTTAGCATTTGTATCGCGTCGTGCTGCTGGTTCGGCGAATGCTAAATCATCATCATCCACAACATTTAGCATCGCTGATTTTGTATCTTCATTGCTGCAAGAAGCATACAAACAAAATATTTTTCATACAAAATAACGAGAACAGATCAGTTTAAAAAGGAGAAAGAGAAGAAAAGAGAAAATATATTTTCATTATTACTATGCTTTTCTGACTCTTTCCGAAATTTTATTAAAACTTAAAAAAAAAGGCATGTTTGATAGATTTAATAAAAGTACTTTTTTCCTTTTTTTTTACAGCAAAGCAACAGGAAAAAAAAAACAATTTTAAATCCCTCCTCAGATATTTTTTCCCTTTCGACTACTTTAAAATGATTTTACCAGCAAAAACTATAAAAATTTCACCCTACACGATGAATTGATAATTTATGAAGGAAGTGAGTCTAAATTTATGATGGAAAATGAAAGAATTTCTATTTAACAAGTAGAAATAAATAACCTTTCATCATCAAGCCTTGATAGCTTGGTGTGTAGTGGAGCACCAGATGGTGTTGCCGGTGATAATGTTTCTGAACCATTATTGGATGATCGTTGCCTTTTACTTCCAAATGTTCCCAAGCCATTCCAAGTTCCTTGCTTTACACCTGGACTCGAAAGCTGATCTTGTGTAGTAGAATCCGATCTTCCATAACCATGCAATCCAAGTGAATGTGCTGCTGAATTTGATGCTACCGGTGATGGTTCTTCAGGACTGCTAAAAAAAGATGCTATGTATTTACTTTGTATTAGCTGACAAGTGATTTGTAATTTTAACATCCCGTTTCCTCTTTTATACAAGAACTCTCATTTCAAGATAAATTAAATCTGATGAAAGAAGGTGTTATCTCTTACTACATTACTGGTTAATTACTACAATTTTCGAATTTTATGATTCATAACTGCTGGACAGAGAAAATACCTTGTAATTTTGGTAATTGCATTGAAAGCACTTCCACTATTAGTTGTCGGTGTAACAGATGGACTATTAGCACTAAGCAAATACGATGCAGCATTATTTAACGAAAACTGCGCATAATATTCCTGCATCAATGCCAGCATATTAGGTATATTTGGTTGCATCCAAAAGTTCTAAAAAATTAATTTTAAATAACAATATCTTAAAATTTCCGTCATAATAAAAAATAATGATATAAATGGTAACAAATAAAAGTAACACAATGTTGATAAAAAGTAATTTCAAAAATCTTCAAATTTTTGGTTATAATAAAACATAAATATTAGCAAATAATGTAACTGATAAACCTTTTCAGCACTGAAGATAGTTTGCTGATAAAACAAATACCTGTTTCCTATTACTGTTCGATAAAGCAAATACCAGCTTCTTATTACTATTTATTTATTCCTCAGTCTTATTTCTACTCAAAACTTGAAGTAATTCATTTCAATACCTCTGAAATCCTTCACAACTAACATATATTCTTAAACATTTGCCAACAAATTAATAATGTTCCACAACTGCCGCATTATAATTTATAGACAATTTAGTAACCCATCTCAATATTTAAAATAATATTAATACTTGCAATGTTTCTTAAAACTTTACAACTAAAGTAATAGAACCTGCAAAGAAGGATGTTGCTGTTGTTGTTGTTGTTGTAAAGCAACTGCAGCCAATGTAGCAGCAGTAAGTGAACTAGAAACATTACTGAGAGTTGAACCAGGAAGAAATGCTGCAGTTGAAACGGTCGTAGATGCATTACCACTACTTGAATGCTCTTCATCGGTATTCTCTGAATGCTGCATTCTGAAATTAATTTATCACCTATATTTAGTGGTGGCAAATTATGTAAAGCATCTAAATTCAATCGGATATCACAGGCACATTATCAGTATCATAACGGTTAAATATGAAAACGAATCCAAATTTTCCAAAAGAAAACCTTTTAATACTGGTAGCTTTTAAATGCTGTTCGCTAGTTCGAGATGACAACGTCGACGGACTTACTACATGACGCAAATCATTCAGCGGTTCACCTGAAAAAAAATATTTTTACATTTTCGTAAAATAAATATATTTCTGACTTGTTTTTAAAGTAAAAATGAAGATTAATATACAAACAGAGAGGAAAAAAGTACATAGGCTAAGTAAACGATTGATATAAAATCACTAAGCTGTGATATGATGATATATTAGGAATTCAAATATCAAAAATGTTTTCTATTCTTATGCTCACTCTTTCAATATGAGAATAGCAATGACTGAAGAATTGAAAAACTGAACTTGTTTTTAAGTTACTTTCCAGAAATTTCTCTTACCTGCTTTTTCAGCAATCTCTTTGAGTCGTTCAGAACAAAACGCATTCAAGCTGAAGCCACCTTTACCTAAATTATCAGATCAGTGATAATATGTAAGTAGTAGCTTAGCAAATTTTGAATAGTAAA
>PQVD01003152.1:0-10838 GCA_003012265.1 Setaria equina
AAAAAAAAGAAAAAAAAGTGTATGTATATATTTATGCAATAATATTATCATGCAAATTTGGTTTTAATCTTTTTTTTATTTTTTTTTATGAAAATGCTTATTATAATTATTAATTTAACAAAATTTCTAAAATATTCCCGAATTTTATATAAATTTTAAAATTGTCTAACTCATTTTGACATTTTTACTCCGTTGAATTTGACAATAAATTTTGGCATCATTCTTGACTTCTACCAGCTGTTCAAGTGTAAATAAGCTTTTTAATGAATACGCCATTCAAGTAACCTTTATTCATATTCACCTTTGAGCTATAAATCATATTTTAGGGATGGATAAAAAATTCAGAATTATTTCCTATTATTAATCTTTTAACTAGATCTCCAGCTAATTACTAAACTTAAAATTTTATAGAAAAATTAGTTAAAAACATTGCGTAACTTTTTGTGAATTCAAAATTTAAGACCAAATTTTGTGAAAACAAAAATCAATAATTTTCGATAATACAGTTTTGCTTTTTATATTTTTATAGTTTTGCAAATCTTATAACTTCACAAATTTTTTTCTCTCCATCACTATTTTGCATTGAATCACTGTCACTTTTTAATTATTGCTAAAAGAAAAAACAAAATAGCAACATAGAACAGGTGTCAATTTTCAAATTTCCGGAACATTTCTCTAAAATTCTTTGTTTCTCTGCAACTGAAGTGTAAAATTTCTGCTCTAGAATAATCTTTTTAAATAATTCACTAGTTTATGTTATTTTGGTTCATATTTAACAAAAAAATTTTTGCAATATTAGTTATTTGAAATTTGCAAAATAAAAAATAAAATAAAATAATATAATGATGGTCAATTTTGGAAACTTCATTTACTGTGGTTATTTATCGGTCAGCAATTAATCGCTATTTTCTTTTTTAACAAAATTTTAAATCACTTGCTTTTTCTAATTAATTACTTCAATACAGCTCAGTGATTACTAATAATTTTATGCTCCACTATGTTTCAAAATGCCTCTGTTGCTCCAAAATTGATAAACTGACAAAATTAAATGACGTCAAAAGTATATTGCTCATTAGTTAAATTCGGAATAAAGATAATTTATATTTCCGAATGAAGAATTGTACCAACAAAATCACGATAATTAAGATTTCGCACATCCCCTAAAAATTTGAAAGAAAACTTATTAAAATTGCTGTATTATTTGAAGGCAACACAATAAGGAATAAAAAATGAATAATTCTATATCCTATATATGTCAAAAATCTATTAAAAGTATTTTTAAAATCTTTTTAAATTCATAAGCAAAAAGTTGAATAATATGCTAATTAATAGTGATAACATATCCTGGACAGCATAGTGCCTCTTCCAGATACCACCAAATTCCTCATTTATTTCCGTAACCTTAATTCCTTCTCAAAGAGATAAAATTAAATGATGGAACATGATAAATGATAACAAAACGATAAACTTCTTCCTTGCCTTCTCATCTTCATTCTTTCTGTTTTTCATCTTTAATTTATTTTTATTTATTTATTTATTTTTTTTTTTTTTTAGAATAAAACTTAAAAAGTTAGATGAAATAAATTATATCTCTAAATTTTAATTGGTTACATTCTCAATATTTCCTATTTCATTTTAAAACTGATTAAAGAACAAAATGGGAAATTTTTTTTAGCACACTTATAGCAACGAACATTGTGGCACATTATTCATTTATCATTTCAGTTTGTTCTCCTTACCTCATTAATCTAATTAGACATATTCTTTTCAACTTATTTTCCAACTTCTTTTTTATTTTTCATTCTTTTTTTTTTCATTCTGCTAGTAATACCAGTTCATTTCATTTGTTTAGTTTTTTTTCATTTAGCCTATCACTGAATAACTTGTTAATTACATACCTGGCATATTTATTACTTTGCTTTACAGTTTATCATACGACGACTTGAATTAGCCAAATGTTATCAAGTGATAAAGTTGATTATTATGGTAATGGTAGGAAATAAAGATATTGCAGCAGTTTGATGCAATTAATTAAGGTTTTGACTTCTTGTGTAAAGCGGGAAAAAAATTGCAGAAAATGAAAGAAAAGAAAACAAATTGAATGGAATTTTTAAACAGTAAGAACTAGAAGAATTTGCTAAGTTTTCTTTGGGATCAAAAATTTGTTGTGTTTTGAAATCGAATAAAAATAAATTTTTGAATAAAATGAAGTTAGTTTTGAAATCGACAAGAGTTCTTTTACAATAAAATCTTTTATTCTAAATTACTTAAGTATTAAAAAATACTAACTACATTTTATTCAAAAATTATCCGCTTTGTAAAATACAATTAAGTTACTTTAAGCAAAAAAAAAAAATTGATTAGGATTAGGCAATTTTTCGCACAAAAATTTAATGAAATGGTGTAATTTTTAAATTTTCAAACACTGATTATACAACTCTTACAATCTTTATATATTTTAACATTATGGTTTCTTCTATTTTCTAAGCATTTTTCACTAGTGCGCTCGAAACAATCATATAAAAAAATTAAATTCTTTTACATTTTGAAATCTTGGCTAACTCGCAGTATCAGTGTTAATTATCAGACTTCTGTAACACCCGGAGTATAGCGCCGTTTTATGGCACTAAATTGTTATCATAATTAGTTTTTCAAGTCTTTTTAAACTGATAATTATTACAAGATGTNNAAAAAAAAAAGAAGCATGCATTCTGTTTGATTGATCTCAATTGCTAAATAATACATTAATTCAATTAAACTGATAAGACGCTTAATGATCCAAAAAGCTAATAATTTCACAACAACAGTTCACTAGCTGTTACATGCTTTACTGAGAAAAAAAAAAATGGATGAATATAAGTTTCCAGAAACTTTTTAACATTTGTCATAGATGCTATTAGCAGTTTCTAGTAGTAAAGTTTATTAAATGAGTATTAGTAGTAAAGTTTATTAGATGACTATTAGCAGTCTCTAGTAGTAAAGTTTATTAAAATTTGTCAACTTTATCCAACTCCCAAAAATTTGGACGGTCTAATCTGCTAGCATTACACCGCTTCCACTACTGATTTTGCACATTTTCAGATTTTTTGTTTTCAAATTTAGCAATTTTTTAGTAGTATTTTTTTAAATCGAAGTCTTTTTTTTAAAGTAGTGGTTTTTTTTATATTTTTGTTGCTCATTACATTAGTTTCTCTTTCACGTTGGCAAAGTGCACAGTATACACTTTTTCCTTCGCCACGTCAGCACTCAACTTAACTCTATCCACTGATTTTTTGGGTAACACCAGCATGGACCAGCCCGATACAGTAGTTTTATCTTCGCATACAAATAACTTCGAGATTTTTTAGCCTATGACACCGATTGGATTGGTCAATTATCAGAGAAATGAGATATGACATTTGTACAATAACTGATACAGTTTTGGTCCTAGAACATTTTTTCAAATTTTCGCATACTCGTAATAATGGGAGGAATTATAACCACCTCAAGGAAAATTTTAAAGAAAAGTTTCAGGAAATGAGCTGGAACGAAATTTGATCATTTTGAGTAATATTAAGTACCAATAAACGATTCCATTCGCATCAGATCACCCTGTTAAGTCTAATTTTCACGTATATCTGGTTAGAGTTTGTGGTTAATTTGAGCCTTAAAAAAATTATCAAATTTCAGAAGACACCAAATTTAACAATTTCGACATCGATTCAAATAATTCAGATACGAAAAAATCAGCCTTTGGAAAATTGCAAAACATTTGTAACGCCGTCCCATCCTCGTCGGAATGACACGGTACAAGTTGGTTCAAAGCACCAACACCCAACGGGAGTTCATAAAAATAACATTTGTAACATTTAAACTGCTCCCAATCTTTCTCTCAAAACTAAAAATTTAAATGAACTATATCACTAGACTACTGTGTAGAACTGGGTGTCCAGATCGGTAAAGATTGTTTGAGCAACACATAAATGAAACAATTTTATCAATTTTAAACAGGAGAAATTTGGAAAAGATATAAAATAGAAATAAAATAGAAAGTAGGAAAATATATTTCTTGGATAGAAAAGTGGAGACAGGTAAGCCAAGAATGTATTATTTTCAATGAACCGCTAGCAGGTGATTCGATGATTATAAACATTTCTGCCATACTTTAAAACTAATTCTAGACTTCGAATTTCTATTATCAATCCAGTAAAATCACTAACTTAAAGAGAGTTTAGAACTGAAGATGACAGAGTAAACTAAATTGTGTTACTTCCTAGGAATAAAAATTCTCTTGACCTGTACAAGGGAGTTTTAGAAAAATTGAATGCGTCGAAAAGAGATCAGCAGAACACATATAAATTTGAATAAAATTAAAACTTCTGAAACCTCATAAATTTCACCAATGCAAACATGTCAGCTTTTATAACCGATGAGCAAATATTACCTATAAGCTATTTGCAGGAAAAAAATTATGAACGAAACGAATAGGTAAAATCACATTTTGGCACTATATTTTAGACCAAAAGGTGCCGAAGAAATTTATCGTTACATGCTGAAATTCTTACCTAATTCTTCAAGCCAAATGAAAGAACTAAACATGAAGCTCACTGTAATTATTATATAATGTGAAATCCTGGACTGAAGAAAAAATGAAAAAAACTGCTGGGAGTCAAGAATGTGTATTTAGTTCCATCACAATGACTTATAAATAATGAATAACAATGAAAACAGGAGTAACACAGCGATGATAAGCAGCAGCAAACGATTCTGGATTATTCTGAAAAATCACTGAAATATTACAAATTCCAAAAATAGTCAGTTCACAAATATTCGAAAATTTTTCAAATAATAGAGAAAGGAAGTATCAGTAATGTATACCTGCGTATCATCAGTGATAACATTTTATGGCTTCTATTTAAATCTCTGTCAGCTTGTCGCATACGTTCACGGGCTCGCGTTATTGTTTCACGTTGAGAACTCAAATCGTTTAACACTTCCGTTCCGATCTAATAATTTTCGTACTTCAACATTGTTAACAAAAACAAAAACAAGGGAAAAAGAAATTTGAACTCTTATCCGTTTCTCAATAATACGGTAACCGAGAATACACACACGAAATTTAGTTTTGCACAAAGATAGATATACAACAATAATACCTACTTACTACAAAAGAATATTATCCAATGATGATGGAAAAAACTCTGATACAAAATAACCTGTTCCGTTTCAACCACCATTCTATAAGTATCCTGAAGTCTTCTAGATGTTCTCTCCAACCTTTCAGTATTTTCGATCAACTGATCTTCCTAGAGAAAAGAACGATGTTCAACATAAAAAAAGAATTTACTACCCAAAAAGTCTACGCATTGAAAAAAAATATAAAGACAAAGGCACCCCATAATTTGCTACCCAAAAGTTTACAACTTAATAATAACATTCAGAAAGAGAAAATGCCATCAAAAACTGCACTTTTGGGTATAAATAGTAAAGATGAGATAAAAACGGAAAATATGAGGATTATATGAAAAGGAAAAACTCTACCAATTGGAAATATGAACCAGGGCATTAGTGATAACAGAAGACAAGAAAAGAAGGATGAAAAGAAAAAAAGAAACAAAGTTAACCTGATTTAAAGAAATCTGATTATCGTACGCCATTAATTCATCCCGGTCAGCATTGTCTTTCAAACGTTGAACTGCCTTATCTAGTTCAGTATCTAAGTGTTTTTTATCATTTCGATAACTACGAACTCTTAATTCATACTTTGACCGTTCCGCACTGTAAATTAAAAATTTTCCACGAATATGTTAAAAAAATGCTAAAGAAATGATTAACTGCAGAATTCTCTAATTCAATCGTAACTGATATCAACATTTTAAAATCAGTTTTATGCTGTATCATGTAATATACACTTCCTCTGCAAAGGATTTTAGCCAAGATCAAGTTCCTGGTGTAAAAAGCGACTTCTAGAGCCCATAAAACATACCTTGATGGTTTCAATTCTCTAACAGCTAATTCCATTTGCTCGAGAAGATTTTCAACATCAACCAGTAAACGTTGAATCTGATGAATCCCTTCAACTCGTTCATTTTTATCCAAATCTCTCAGCCGTCCAATGCGTGCTGTGATTTCAGCAGTTTGTACTGAGTACTGATTTTCAAAATCACTTAACAACGACGTATTGGCTGCCATCATTTAACTAGCAAATTGATCCACAGGTAGTGTCATATCCTGAAATTTAATAAAAAGAGAATAAGAGCAACACAGAAACCTTCCCATACAGAACCATAAAAAAAGCAACTCCCTTTATTACATTTATTTAAATGTTTATCATTTATCGACTATAATATGCATTCGGTACTCTAGCAATCAGCATTAACATATGACAAATGAAAAATAATAACACATGGTAAGACCTCAAATGTACATGAAATGGAGGAGTCAACGAGCAGTCAAGAGATCGTTTACCATTACCACACACTACGAAAAAAGCTGTATTAGTTAAAATAGTCAAATTCAAGGAAGAAAATGGGGAGGCAGATTTGCAAGCCAAACAAGTCAGTATTGAAAACAATGTGGATTTTTTTATTCATCTCAACTTCACGTAAAAACCATCATAGAAATCACATACAAAGTATATTCACATAACCGACTAGGGACATTGTGAAGTATTTCGAGAAATTCTACTAAGAAAAAAAAAACATTTTAAAAGACCCGAAACTCAATATATAACAACAAGGAAACATAACAATCCATAATTAGAAGTAATAAAACATCATTTGGAAATTTAGTAGACTCTAGTGCCTTACAGCAATTTTTGTGACGTGCCACTACATTAATACCTGTTATGTACATTGACAAGTTTAAGGTAGCAAAAAATTTTAAAGTAGAGAAAGTGACTACAAAAACTAAACCTTCCGCTGATACATGACACTATCACCATTAGTGAAAAAAATGATTATTCCTTTATATTAAAAGATAATAGACAGTATGGAACATAGTAAGCAATGTGTTAAACCATAAAAAATTGAAAATTCCACATTTTACTGACGCCTATAATGAACATAAGCTCGATTTGCTTCACACTGTTTATGCAATTCTTGCTTTGCTTGCACCGTTAGGCCTTCGTTTTTGTAAGCAGCAAGCAATTCATCAGCTAAAATGTACTGAAAATGAGTAGCACCATGAAAAGTCTTTTGGCGGCAAATATCACGCATTGTTTTCATCGCTCGGAATTCAGCGTGGTGTTCCGATATCGGACACGGCACCATGTAGGTCTGTCCACCTGAAGAAAAAAAGAACTTATTAGAGACAAAGCAACTTGTTTCCTATTGTAAAATCATGGCAACAAATCATGATCCAAAAAACTCCTCAATTTTATAAGAAATAATCAGATGTTACGGTTCCAGTGAGGAAATATTAACACAATGTGATCCAACTATTACGTCTAGTTGAACACCATAGTGAATCAAAGATGACCCACACAATTTCAATAGGATGGACGATAGTTAAAGGAAACAGCAGCAGTGGTAGAGTGAAAATTTTTCAGAAATAACAGTTAAACGTACCACAACGTAACTTAGATATGATTCATTACTTCCAATTTAAAGAAAAAAAAAGACTTACCCCGAATAAATGGACGTAAAATCATTATGGGACAGCAATTCTTGATAGCGCTTTCTGTAATTACTACCGGATCGAGCTCTATTTTTACCTTCTCTTCATCACTAGCATTCCTCCACAAATTGTACTGGCGCCTTTTTATTATTTCCAAAGCTTCCAAAATCATGTGCCGCATTTTTTCTGCAACACAGTCAGAAAGCAGTTTGCACATGAAAGCCATCAAGTAGAATTAAATATATTTTTCGACAAGCACTCAATGAAAGGAGACCAGAGATATATCAATAAGGTATGGAACTAGGTAAAATCCTGGAGGTAAGGCATTGGTCATAAGATTAAAAAGTTAATATGAAAGTGGGAATATAAAATGAAATGCAAAAATTCCAGACTAGCATTGCAAATTTATTTTAAGATAGTGAAATATTTCCACTAACCTTTCATTCCGCGCAACATACATATATTAATAAATCTATCAATGGTGGCATTTCGATAAAAAACTGGCGTTTGGGCACTTGTCATTGCTTTTATATAGCAGTAGCGGCGGTCATCTTCCGGTTCAAGCGGCTTATTAAGCTGAGAAATGGAGAAATGACCATACTAAGCATAAAAATGTCAAGAAAAAAAAAATGAAACTACTAAACAAACCAACTCTCTCCTTCCTTTCCAACTGTTTTTCCTTCTTCTCCTCCGATAATCTTTAGCTGGTTTTTTTGGAAAAATTAAACTAAAATCTTTAACTGTCATTTAATAAAGAAAGACAAATCCAGCAAGCTGCAATATATTTAGCTCTTCTTGAAAAAGTATAGTAACTGCCAACGAAAAAAGAATCACACTTCACAGAATTAATTTCCACCTTACTACCAATATCTATTACCAAGAAAATAATAAATCCTGAGAATTCAAAAAAATTACAAGCAGAGAATATGCTTAACAATACTGCATATAATAAAAGAATAACCTGTTCCAAGTCCACAATTGGTTCACGAAATACTTTTGGGTCATATCTGGAACATAGTGCGGTAGTACCGGAAAATGTCTTTCTTGATGTGCCATTTATATGTATATAAAATCCATTCTTTAATAATTTTACCAGGAACTTCATGCTGCAATACTAAACAAGAATTTCACAATAAGCTAACGTAAAATACGTAATTCGTTCCTTATATTATAAATGTTAATTATTTGTAAATATTAGCTTAATTCATATATGTATTGATCATTAGCAACCCTTCATGCTTTAACAACGATCAGCCACATGTATCACATCCAGCACAGCACAAAACACATCAGCAGTGTAACTAGATAGATTAATGGCAAGTCGGAGATGAACCATTCATGACGTAAAGTCCGAGAAACGTATCGCTCTCTCAATTATTGCTACAGTGTATAACTATGGCTCCCATGTATTTCTTTTTAATCTCTGCAAAAACGCATTTTGTTTAATTAATGTCTAAATTCTTCTTGAAAATGAATGATTTTTGTTACTGATAAGGCATTATCAATTCTAATATCCGTACTGCTATTAACAAGTTCTCCTATTTTCTCCTCCTTCTTTTACTGCGCAATGTTTTAAAAATCCTCCTCCTCCTGCAACTTTCTTTATTTTCCCATATGTTTGTTCTATCTCCTTATTCTGTCTAGCAATCTCCTTTTTTCCCATTCTATTATCCTATTTTACCGTAACCGTTACCACGAGATTGCTATAGTTCGATTCCTCGAGATTCTTTTTCCCGATAAATCGATAAATCGGGAGAAAGATTCTCGAGGGATGTTTTTGGTTCCGAATAATACGAGAATTTTAATTATAGAATGTTCAGTAATGATCAGTCATTCAGTGCTGCGGGACTTAGACTTACTTAGAACAACACGGTAATAACATTATCGGGCGAAATGTTCCACAACATTACCTGTCTAATTCATTGGTTCGGCAGCATTTTCATTTTTTGGCTAAGCAGGCAAGTATATTTTATTTTCACCGATTTACCTGGTGTCTTTTTCTGACCTTTTACGCGGCTATTCTATTTTATGTGACTCTTGAATGGTCGAAATAATTTACTCAAAATTAACTCAATCATTATTTGTTGTATCGATAAATTTCAAATTACACTATATGCTTCGTTTTTAATATATAATTACTTTGCTATGATGGAGAAATATTGCATAAGTTAAGTTCTTCATCCACTTTATTTAATTGTTTTTGTTAAATTTCGAAAAATTAAGCTAAAGTTTTGGCAGGTTGATGAGAAAATTCTTAAGTTAAGCCAATTTTTTAAACAAATAGAGCAAAATTTTCAAATATTTGCTTATTTGATGCTAAAATTGTCATTTAAAATATATTTATCAGAGTATTATTATTAATTCCATATTTCACATTGCTCTATCTTATCAAATGATAATATCAGATGATATATCACATTCAGTGATGGGGTAATCATAAAAGTTTGCTTATGATTTTTTCCTTTTCAAATTAAAATTATTTCGACAAAATCTTTAATTTCCAAATTTTCGTTTTTCTCAACTTATGAATTTACTTTAGGATTTTTAAAAAAAAAACTATCTTACAACAAATTTAAATGATAGAAATTGTTGGCGTATGAATCAAATTTTCATCAATTTCTTGAAATAAACGGTATGTTGATATTTTTTAAGTGTGCATTATTCAATTGGTATTTGGAAACACTCAAAGCATTTTCCTTTCTGCAGATGTCGTATTTTTTTTTTCTTGTATTTGTATACATAATTGAGTAATTTTGCTATTTAAAATTAATTTTGTAGTAGCCTTGCGTTCATTAATTGATTTCATATGATCAAATTCAGTTCTTTACTTAGTTTCAAGAAAGGAAAAAAAAAAACAAACTTTTTCCTTACATTGATAAAAAAGACAACAATGTGAGTGGTGATGTATTTCCTGAAATACTTAATGACTGGAAATATTAGCAATTAAAAAAAAAAAAAATGTTTTAAACTATAATTACGAGTTTTTTTTCCTTTCTTATTCAAAAAATTTCCATTAAATTCTTTTAACTGATATTACCTTGTATCAAAAAAAAATCGTTTCCATAAAGGACAAAATAAAGTTGTAAAGGTAAATTTCCTATTTTTGGCTCAAAAAAAATTCTCTTATTTATTTATTTATTTATTTTTTTTTTTTTGCTCTTTTCTAGTGCTACCAAAATATAACAAAACAAAATAGAAAAATAAAGCGAAAAAAGAAAAAACTTTAGCACCAAAAAAAAAAA
>PQVD01003157.1:0-11315 GCA_003012265.1 Setaria equina
TTATATTTTTTTTTTTAAGTTTCAGGTTTTTTTTTTTTTTTTTTTTTTTTAGCATTCCAAAATAAACTTTAAATTCAACGGCTTGAGTTTCTTCAAAATTTTGTTCTCTAGAAGCATTAGTGGTGGTGAAAAATATGACACGATCAATATTTTTTCTTTGGCATCGGGAATTTTGTATGAGCGTTTTCTCCGAATCATGATTTTGAGTGTGATGAAACATACGAAATATCCGGTTAAATTTTGGCTGCTCAAGAATTATTTGTCACCTAATTTCAAGGTTATTTACTTATATTTTTTGTACTTTTATAGTAGCAGTCATATATTAATTGTAATTTCTAAGTATTGTGATAAAGCGGAACGCAGTTAATCTATTTTAATGTTGCTTTTTTAATAACTCAGTTAACTTTATTTAGGAAACCTTGCCACAAATGGCTAGTCATTACGGATTCCATTATGAGTTTGTAGAATATCGCTGGCCACGCTGGTTGCATCAGCAGACTGAAAAGCAACGCGTCATGTGGGGGTATGGAATTATAATACATTAGGAAAAAACAGTGGTTCTCAGTAGTGTAGGGTTCTCAAATACTTATGTTAACTTGCTGGTCAATCTATGAACAATTTTTGATTTTTACGAAAGTGGTTTTCTTAAAATTATTGGGACTTCATTCCTTTTGAGTTTAGTTGGTCGTTTATGTTTTTATATTCCTTTGCAGATACAAAATACTTTTTTTGGATGTACTCTTTCCACTGAATGTGCGGAAAATTATTTTCGTTGACGCGGACCAGATAGTTCGAACAGATCTCATGGAACTAATGGAATTGGATTTGGGAGGTGCTCCATATGGTTTCACTCCGTTTTGTGATAGTAGGACATCGATGGATGGTTTCAGATTCTGGAAAAAAGGCTACTGGGCTAATCATTTGGCTGGCCGTAAATATCATATCAGGTTATAGAAAAGTTAACAAAAATTAATAAGTCAAATGAAACCTGATAGATTCTAAATGTTTGCTGTTTAGTGCGCTTTACGTGATCGACTTGGTTAAATTCCGTCAAGTAGCCGCTGGTGATCGTTTACGCGGTCA
The DNA here is from genome assembly GCA_003012265.1 of Setaria equina. Classification (NCBI taxonomy): domain Eukaryota; kingdom Metazoa; phylum Nematoda; class Chromadorea; order Rhabditida; family Setariidae; genus Setaria; species Setaria equina. Next base: position 1,084 of record PQVD01003157.1, read on the forward strand.
GTATCAGGGACTAAGTGCTGATCCAAACAGCCTTTCAAATCTTGACCAGGTGATCTCTTATGTTTTCATTCCTCAAGAGATGGCTTTTGTTGTTGAGAGTCTTAACTAATTTTATATTGTTTTCCCTTCAATTTTATCATTTCTGCAGGATTTACCTAATAACATGATTCACCAAGTACGCATTAAATCGCTTCCACAAGAATGGCTTTGGTGCGAAACCTGGTGTGATGATAGTTCGAAAGAAAAGGCAAAAACGATCGATTTGGTTTGTTATAAATCTGTTTAAGTAGGATTTTCTTTCCCATCCAATTTTAATTTGTGGATTTAAATTGTTTTAAATTTATCTTTTATGAGCTTGCCCTTCTTCTTGACTTCTGTAATGTTTCACTCTTTACTTTTTCTATTTATAATTCGGGTTTCATTCCTGAGTTTTTAGAAGGCATTTCCTTTGAAAAAAAATCTTCAAGGCAGTTTTTCTTTGTGAAATCCTCGAAAGACATGTGCTTTAACTGTGGCCATCTTAAAAGTGTTACCATCGCATTTGTTTCAGTGTAACAACCCCCAGACTAAAGAACCAAAACTTGATTCCGCTATGCGAATTATTCCCGAATGGAAAAATTATGATAAGGAAATAAAAGCATTACTTGATCAAAGATTATCGGCTAAGTATGTGGGAAACACAAGAGAGTCTGAAAATGAAGCGAGTGATAAACATGCAGAGCTATAAACCATTTTCGTTTATGTTGTTAACAAATTACACTATGGAAGGTCGAAATATCAGAATTATTCTCCATAAGTAACGATTTTTCGTGAGATACCCAGGTGAAGTTGATGAAAAATACAGTGGATATAAAAAAAGTATCTACTGCTTTTGTCTTTATGGTTAAGTCATATGTGATAACAGTATTTTGTTTAGGTTTTTTTCCTTTTCATTTTGCATTAATATTGGATTTTCTGCTTATAATGAACAAATACTTTTCCTTTTTAAATTAAAGAGGTGAAAGATGTGGATGATATGTGATTAATTCGAGTTTCATTTTATCCCTGATTGAAATCTTTCATTCCTTTTGTGAGGTGGTGTCCACTTTTTTTTTTTATTTATGTGGTAGGATAGTTTTTCTTTCGTTATATTGTTGGTGGCTAATCAGTGTGTAAATTGAATCAAATCCTTGAATTGTTTATCCTGGTTTTGAATGATTGCATCTATGAATTCTGGGATACCTAGTGGATGTGCTGTTCACTTTCTAACATTTGCATTATGTTATTGAAGCTCCTGTTATGAATCGGTTTTGCGTTATGTTTATAAATGGTACTCTTATTTGATGAGAAATGTTTCAATTTTTGATTTACGGATAATTATCTGATGCTGTTCGTTGTTTCTCCTCTTCCTCTGTATTAGCCTTTTTTATATATAAAGTTTAAGTCAGTTGGTATTTTTTCGTAAGCACTTTTTTATGTTTTCATAAGTAATGGAAGGAATCTGGAGTGCGGTTACATTTTGTTGAAAGAATTTTACCGATAATTGTATTGTAGTGACTTTAGTTATAAGTCATAATATATCACCATTGAAAAGTTTAAATCCGCAACAATGAACTGCTAAAAATTCAATCCCTTAGTTCACTAACAAAAATTATCGCCCTTCTTTTTGTTTGCTAACCTGTACATTACTGCTCCCAATTGCTGTTGCCGTCAAATAATCTGCACTTAATAAGCTTTTTCTGGAACCTAATTGCAGAAATGTGGAATCACAGTATTATTTTCTGCGTTAAATTTGTTTTTCGCTCTCCTTTGTCTCCTTTGTCCGTGCCATCAGATATTGTTTTTTGTCGTATTGTCAGATTAATTTATCGATAATACCTGTCTTAAAATTCTAGATTTACCAAAATCTGATGTTGGATTAAATCAATTTTGATAAAATATTATTCTTCATCTGATTGTGAAGTTACAGCTTGTATTTTAGCTTAAGATGTTTATGTTTTAATGGTGGTAATGCAAAACGCCATTTGAAATACTATTGTAGTTTTGAATCGCTGACTTCCAGTACGTTTTGTTACCGGTCACGATGAATAAACTTTGTTATCTTGTGGGAGGGAGTCTTTGTTTTCAGTTCATCAGGAGTTCCGTATATTACGCTGAAATAGTTTAGAAATGAGTCGACAAGTTTTTTAAAATGAGCTATGTTGATTTATGTACTAGATTTCTCCTCGTGCGTAACGTTCTGCTGTTGGCGGCAAGTTGTGGAACAACATTCATATTGCATCACGCAAAAACGTGATTGATTAAGCGGATTTGGAGGTTGTGTTGCTGTGAAATGATAGCGTAATTATGTCGACAAGGATATATCGTTTATGGCAGCCTGGGAATCCTAAGATACGGGTATTTTTACCCGATTTTTGGTTGAAAGTAGTCGACCCTCATCCTACTCGATTACCCAAGCATGTTGTCAAATTTGAAGTTGACAAAAGGTTCGTTGTATTTGATAATGTTTAATTTGCGGTGCTTTAGCATCCAGCCACAGTCATTAAGTAGTTTCCGCCCTCCTCTGCTGAGTAATTCTTTATCCAGGATGACGAGGCACGATGTTAGAGAATATTTGGAGAAAATATACAATCTTCCAGTCCGAGAAGTTCGAACTCTGGTAATTTTCTTCACCTTTTTTTTTTTTTACTTGGTCTTCATTAAATTTGTCCCTGTTTTTGAACTCGCATTGTGTGTATCGGTTGTTTTCCTTAGTGGTGTCTCCTATATTTAATCATCCTCCCTGCTTACTGGTCCGCGTCCTTTTCTCTAGTTTTTAAACTATTCATTCAGTTTATTTTATTTAAAATAATAGAAATACTTACTAGAATGGGAATATCTTTTCTAAGTCCTAGCATCACTTCATTCTTTGAGGTACAAGCTGGTCATATTACATACGATTTTCCGCTGGATAAAGAGAAGCGAAGGGCTTTATGGAAAGAAAATGATAAGAAATATGCATACGTTTTCATGGTAATTACAAAAATCTATCGTTTTATACATAAGACGTTTGCTAGCTTATATAATACGTAAACAGGCTAGTGAAAAGTTCAATAACATTCCTTATTTTTATTTTCCATTTTTTTATTTTTAATTTTGATTATCTTTTCTTGAATGAAGTATTGTAGAAAAAAGGATTCGAATTTCAACTCCCAAATTTGTTCGAGAAATACGAAGAGCAAGAAATGTGGGATAAAATGAAAGAAAAAATACCGGATGTGACAAATTCCGAATATATCAATCGTGATCGCGATGACGTGGGGGAATTTCTGCCTTAAATGATTACTTATGTCAAGTTTAGTGATGTTTAGTAGCAGTACCTGAGTTTGAACTCGCACTCACAATCATTTAAGAAAGCTTATTGACGAATCAAAATGCATGCGTTGGTGGGGCTCATTTTTGACAAGAGTTTTTAGTAAAGTCTTCATTAAACATTTGATTAAAAGCAAATCCTTGTAAAAATATCAGTTTTGAAGAACCATTATGTTAGCCTGTGATTACAGTAAGCGATGAAGTTTTATGAAGATTCTCTTTTCCTTATATTCGTTTGCTTTATTATTAAAGAAAACAATTATTTATTAATTCTACTGTTTAAAGTATTTGAAATGCCTTTGACAAAAAGAATTGTGGTATTGAATTTTATTTGTTTTAAATGATTAAGTAGCCCTTTATTTCCGATCAGTGTTACAGATACGTGTTTTGCTAATCGCTGAAATTCCTTTAAATGACTAATGTTTCATAAATCGCAGAAGTAGTACTAAATTTGTTCTAAGACTGCTGACAAATTATTTCGCTTTTTTATCCAAATAGTTCCGCTTTAGATTAAATCAAATAACCAATTGATTTTATTGATCTTTGGAATGGAAATATCAAATAGTAAATCCACTACAACTGTTAGATTGTTTCTGACGCAAGGTTGAGTAAAATTTTTGAATTAAAGATTATGCTGCGTATGTGGAAACATAGTAATCCATATAATCTTTGATTTTCATCTGTACTATGTCTTATTGTATTGTAAATGTTACATTGCTGTAGCAGAAGAAAAATGGTAGCTAAAACAATTGTATGGAGGGTCTCGTTTCATAAATAACAAATTATGATGTGTGAGGGACATTGGAAAAAGTCTAAAACTTATGATGGGATTTTATTATTCTGAGACTGTCGCTAATAGAAAGCTTATCTAATCTATTATTTGGAGCTTTAGATGAATGAACGAAAATGGTTAAATTCAATGGATGATGGTGAGAATTGGTTTTATGGAGTACATGGCAGAGGAGGGCGAACCGAGAATACAAGACATTCTATTTTAAGTAAACCGCAAGTAATTCCTTTTACTAAAATTTTGATTGGTCTTAAAAGTGTGATGGATAGACTTCAAGCAATAATTATGTCAAATTGGCGGATGGAAATCATTTATTCTGGTTCTTTGCCTTTTGAATACTTATTCACAAGTTTTATGGTTCATTTTCACGTAGAACACTATTTCTCGATGACTGTAGTAGCTGAAGAGGGATTTGAGGAGGAACTTCAAATTTGTATTGAGTTTAAATTCTAATGACTAGAAAGGAGTTTCCGGAGAAGCAGAAATCAAAACAGAGTCTTTTCGAAGATTCCCTGGGCTGTTTTGTGGTTTATAAACGGCAGAACGATGCGCTGATGAAATGCAAGCAGGAAGGACCAACATCAAGAGTGTTTGCATTCGAACATTCTATCTCTCATCCAGGTTGGTATTTGTAATGTCCCGCTTTTAATTGTAAGCTACCAGACAAAGTTGTTTTCAAAGTTCATAGTTTTCTAGGGGTTGGCATCATAGAAGTAATTTCGATTATATAAATTAGAAAATAATATTTCAGAATACAAATGATTTATCTGAATTTATGGCGAAATTGATTCATTGTTTTGTTAGATCGACTAAAGAGTAGTTTTTTTTGATCGGAATTTGCGTGTGGCTTCTATATTCTACTTACTTATGGGAACAGTTTGTTTTTAGTTACTGACTAAATTCGCTACAGGGCAAAGGCGATTTCTTGTATCTACTGTAGAACGATTCTGGCAGTGGTACAAGAAACAGTGTAATGTTTCATTTTACGAACTAATACTACCAAATCGTCCAACTAACCTCTATTTCGATCTTGAATTTTATCGAAAAACAAATCCCGATATTGAGGAGAAAGGCCTGCTAAGGGATTTCAATGATTGTGTTGCTGAAATATTCATGAACATGTTTGGTATTAATATGAATCCAGAAAAAGTTAGCTAATTTTTTTTTTATCGCGAAAGATATCTGAGTAGATTTCTAACTCTTTTTTTTAAATTTAGTTGAATGTTTTCGAATTTCAAAAGATTTGAAATATCAGCTGCAAAACGCTGCTCAAGAGAAAAGTTAAAATCACTGTTTGATAGTAAAACTCATGACCGAGTAATGGTTTTACCAAAAGGTTATAGTGAAAGAATATAGTGGAGCAATAGTGAACGTTGACAACAATGATTATGACAGAAATTCTTTTACAGGAAATGTTGATCCTTGATGCTTCGACGACTACCAAATTTAGTGAACATATTATCGTTCATTTGGCTGATAATTATTTTTTTCCATCAAACACTTCCATGAAATTCTTCATGCAAAAACTGAAAGAAAAAATGTTTTCATCTGGTCGTTGTTTAGTTTGGAATGCGGATGCTACCAAAATGGTGACATTGTTTGATGCTGCTGTTTACTCTGTGTGAGTTTATCTTTCTCATATTTATACCTAATGAAGCAAAAATCAGAATTTTCAAAGAACGAGATCATTTATTGAAGAAATCAAATTCCGAATTCAAATTTAAGACTTAAAAGTAGGGCTAGTTGTTGTTCCTTGAATTTTCTGGCAAGGAATATCTTTCCAGTGTGACATCTTTATAGAATGCTGCTAATTAATAAAATATATTTCTGTCGTTTTTGGTTATGCCAGCATCATTATATTACTCCTAAAATTTTTGTCTTTAACAGAATTTTCATTGTCTTACTAGGAAGAAGACGACTTTTGCTTATCGTGAAATAGATTTCAGTGAAACTTATTGTTGTATGATTAGTAAAATTTTTTTCAGGAATCGTAATTTTCGTTTGTATTTATCATCAAAATTGGGAAAAAACAACCCTTTTGTTCTCGCAGAGCATTGTAATTTTTACGCTGTTAGGAAGCACGTTTCAAGGCAACAGATTTTTTTGGATTCATTAGTAGTACCTGCCAAATACAGTTGTACTGAAAATATCCTTTATATTCCAGCAGATAAAAATGGAGAATATTTGGATACTCAAAATATTGCTGTAAACATTTCTATGCAAGGTATATTTCAAAATTAAGTTTTAAAAGCCGAAACGGATGAGAGTTATGATTTTAATCAAGATTCTAATAAACCAACAAGTCCAGAGTTGGTTCAAGTTTTAGTCATATTTAATTAGATAAGAAATATACTCCTTCTTCAAAATTGGAAGTCTCTGATGGAGCAAAAAATTATGAAAGATTTGGCACTTTTTCAATTCCGGAACATAGCATCCAAATATCCTTCTGCGGAGCATCAAAATTTAAAGCAGTCAAGTGCTCTAATTTCTTCTGCCGAGACATTCTATCCTACCAAACTTTGTAAACTTTATGAAATTTGGCCAAGTTAGATAATTTTTTTTTTATATCAAGAAGTCATGTTTCACAAGGTCCCCATTTATTTTACTACTGAAATAATTCGTAGAGTTCTGCAGCTACTTCATCTGATTGAAAGAGAATGCTGAAATAACTTCACTTATTGTATAAGTCATCATAATTTATTAGTTATTATCAGTTAATTGTTAGTAATTCAGCACCTCTATCATCTGAACGTGGGAACTGCATAGCTGGTTGTGGAGCAACTTCACCTTTTCCAATATTAGATCAACATATCATCGCTATTAACAGGTACGCTTTCAATTGCTTGAGAGTGATGAATCTACTAGTTTCTTGATTTACAAAATATATTTCAGGCGATGGAAAAATAATGCATCCATTCGGCACTGGAAACTATTGATAGATAAATATACGGTGTCGCGGTATATCATTTATTACGTATGTAACTTGACACTTTAGAAAGCTTTTTCTTCTGTATTACCAATTCATCTAAGTAATATATCGTTAAAAAGTAGTAGCCACTAATTAGACACAGTAAGTTATTGTTAAAAAATATTAATGATTGATAAAAATATTCCAGTGTTTGGGTTGTTGGGTTAAAGACTCTATGGAGCTGTGGAAAAAAGACCCCGAAAATCTTGAAATTTTCGAATAGCTGTCCTGTTATATACTAAAAAGCTACTTTATTCAGATTTTACATTGCCGTTTTTGTTTTAATATTGGCCGAGAGCATCGAAGTAACGGAATATATTGGATTGTGGATTTAGAAAAACTGCATTGTTTCCAAAAATGTTTTGATGTCGATTGTCACGGTATCAGTTCGAACTATTTCCCCTTACCAAATTTTGTCTGCACTTCCCTACTATCTGCTAAAGGTAATAATTTTATGTCTCTTATAATTTTAGTTTTAGTCCTTAGATTTTAGACATTTTCCTATGGTATGACTCGTAATTGATTGTCTATTTTCGGCAAATTTTTTACTATTTGCAACCAAATTGAGGACGTTCCATTTGCCAGGGACGCCACAATCCATTGTAAATGTCGAGTTAGTATCCAAATCCTCATTTGCCGAACTGCTTGGTTGCAAAATTTAAGCATTATTTTCCAATTCGTAACAGAGTTCTAAACATTGTGAATTTTTACAATGTGATCAAAGAACAAACCATGTCATGCATTTTAACCAGATTCGTTATCAAGTTTTTCCTTTTCGAAATTTTGTTTATGCGCAATCATTGCGGTTTTCTGATTAAAAGTCTCGTTGCTCTCGGTCATATATGGTCAAAATTGTTTCAATTTAAACGAGAAAACATATTGAGAAATTGCTTTTCAAGATTTTTTAACGATTATTTTTATAGACATGAAGTTGGAAATCAATGAAGTTGCCTTAAATGTGTCAGATACAGATGTTGGTAATGAAACAATTAAAAGAAATAATGTATCGAAACAACTGTTGGTGGATTTAGTAAAAGAAGCAAGAGCGATGAATGAGATTAAAATTCAGAAGCGCACACTAAGTACCTCTCTAGAAATGAAAGCGCTAGGCTGTGGTCGGAATTTGTTTGAATTAACGGATGACGAATTGTTGAGTGCTTTTACTGAGGTCAGAAATTAATTATGGGCTAATATCGCTGCGTTTCTTCCACAGTCCATTTTGTGAGAGTATTGTACAACTGTTGCAGTAGTGTCTATTTCTAGCTGTGATATGCAGCTAGTGTAATTTTCTTTTATGTTCTCATTTCTTATATATAGAATAAAACAGCATATTTTGCTATGTTTATTTTTCATTACTTGCCTGTTGTGTGGTTTAACCAGTGCTAGATATAATCAATTTCTTCCACAATTCTTATATATAGATATCACTTCTGATTAATTTCCTGTTTGATATATATATAATAATGAAAAAAATAAAAGATAAAAATTTTTACAAATTAAATGTAAGAAAGATTTATATTAGATAAAACAGGAAAGTAATCAGAAATAATCTCTATTTATATAATTTTATAGTTAATACTCAGAATATACAGTCTATTGCAGTTACTTTGCTTTAGATCAGGCTCTTTACCGTCATTATTTGAATCACTTAGTAAATATAAAAACTTTCTGAAATATCTATCTCTTTTGAAACACAAATTTCCATCTTATTAATATAAGAGAACCCTTATTTAGATGAAAATGCAGGATTTTTGCTACAAATAGCTATATGCTAACTTTTTTACGGCTTGTTTTTGTTAATTAAGCGATAGACTTAAGTAGCAGATTGTCGTTACGTTCTTATTTCTTTGTAGGTTCAATGTCGATCATGAGCAATCAGAATGGATTTTCTTTCATTTTATTAACAGTGAGGTGAAAAAGATATTGGTAAAAGTTGTAAATGGCGTAATATTGGAAATGAAAGGAAATAATATATCGCAAACTTTTAACTTTTTATGTTTAAGGATCACATAATTTCGGAGTGCCTATGGAACCGTCTTAATTCAGTATCTGAAAATTCACATTAATCAGAATTCATTTCTAGAATTATTCATTAATTTCCTACCTATGTCATTAATCACCAGATCCACTTTCGTTTGACTCGGACTTTGAATAACTTCATATATATTCATATATTGTAAAGTCTTACATTTCTTCCCCAACCATCCGATCATTGTTTTTAATCAATAACTTTTATGTTTCACAAAAGTTGAGTGAAATTTATTTACAGTTTACCGGAACTTATATATAAAATGGAAACGTAGTACAAATAATCATCTCTCTGAGCGAATGTGACTATTTTCGAAAATTTTCTATGCAGTGTTTAGAAGTTGCACTTTATCATCTCCTTTTGTCTTTTTTTGCGTACATTTTCCTTTCCTTATCGGCATCGAGAAATGCTTCGTTGGTTTCAATTCTGTAGAAGGCTGTGTGGTGAATACTAAATATTAAATGAAGAAATATTTTCCATATGCTGTAGAGCTCCAATTTGAATAGGAGAATAAAATTGAAAGTAGAATAAATGAAAGGAGATGGAATTGTGATTGTTTCAACATCTACTTATTATTTTAATGATACTTTGTAATGTCATTCAGTTCCAGTAAAATTCTCTTACGAATTTAAGATAACAAAAATACTTTCATTTGTAAAATAAGTTTACTGCAAAAATCGTATTTTTGCGTAGTATTAATAATAATTATAGTGATTGATGCTGGTGATATAATGACAGTAGTAATTATAGATAAATAATAACAAACTAATTTTCCATATTGCTGTATATTGTTTCTACTCATTTTTTATTTGATAAGATGATTTAGCTCAGAGTACAAAGGTCTTCAATTCTACTCTATCATATTTTTATTTGCATTTATTTTCTGTTGGAAATCATAGATTTAGATTTCGGATTTTTCAGATCTTTTGTTTTTTTAAAAATTAAACCTCATATCAAACTTCATTCTGATTCTCCTCAAAAGTGTGAATTGTCACTTATCAAATGCAATTTATTAAAGCTTCCAAAAAATTTCAGTTCTTGAGTAGTGATATGATGGAAAATTGAAAGAGCTTCTGCTTTCGATATGAGTTATCGAGCTTTTGCCCTTTTACTCT
>PQVD01003159.1:0-10765 GCA_003012265.1 Setaria equina
AGATAAACGACAATGGAAACTGGTTTTATTTCATTCCTAATCAAACATGTCATTCTCCAAGGTAAATTTGGATCAGAGACGCCAAATTTCAGAACTACGACGACTATTGCCGATATCAAGATGACAAACAGTAAAGCTATTCACGCATTACTAATAAAAATACAACCAAATAAGTGGCTGTTCTAAGTAATTTTATAAGAAAGAATTGTAAATGGCAATTAGAAAACGCTAAAGCGAAGCAAACAATAAAATCTGGAAATTGCGTTGCACCAGCAACACCATTGTTGATAAGATAAGCTGAAACTTCTATTATATACATATTATTACGAAATTCTTCGATACTACATACACATCGTACCAACCGGATTGAATCCGTTGGTAAAAAACAATACTACTCTACTACCAGTATTCTGCTTGTCAAACGGAATTTGCTTACCTAGAAGAAGGAAGAATAAGATAATGTAAACACTAATATCCTCATAAATAATCAGTTAAACTGAAAAATGAAAATTCCTTCAAAATAATAAAAATTCCTATCTTCTAAAAAATTTAAATATTATTATTAAATTACTTATTATTCTTTTTTTCTTTCATTATTAATTCTTTATTACTACCAATTCTTATCATTTATATGCACATATCATGTATACCTATATCAAAAGAGCTACCAGTAATAGCAGTTGAGATGCATGGTTAATTAAAGAATACAAGACGCTACTGCTCCACAACTTATCCTTCACGCAAATCTGACAACACAGCTGCCAATTGTTCACCTTTTTAGCATTGCTTCCAATCTCCGCCACTTATTTCCACTTTTATTTTTTTCTTTTATTTATACTGTTTATTCATTTATTAATTTACTTAATTATCCACTTATTTCTTAGTTTATTTATTTCTTATTTATTTATATGACTCTTTGACATGTTTTCACAAATAGTACATTTTGAAGTGGAATACAAACTACATATGCAAAAATAAAACAGAACAGATCTTAAAACTTGGATAGCATATTCACAGGTCATTTTTGAGCTCCACATTCCTGTCGTTTACACCTTTGTGCTGCAATTCAAAAACAGTTCCTCTTAATTTGTAAGTTGCTAGTTATTTCTCAGCTCACAAAAAGAAGTACCAAATCTCGATCTCGACTTTGTGTTTTGATGTTACTCTCAAAAGCTCACCGATTGGGCCCTTTTTCGTTTTAATGTTCTCTTCCTTTCTTTATCCTAAAAGTTTATCCTTTTTTATTTCCTTTCGTTTTTTTGCTGTTCCAGCTTACCAACAACGCTAATAGTCATACAGAAACAATAAATGCATCTTGAGAACTTACTTTTTGATTAACAAATACCCGCCTTTCTGTCTGCTGCATCATCCTTACGGTCACATGTTTCACGCATGTATTTAACGTCACAAAGGTTAACTCACTTCTCCGGTAACAGATGCATCATAAACAATGCACATTCCGGTTAAGTACGCCAGATTGATAGCTAAAAAGCATATTCCAAAAATGGCGTACAGTAACACGCCGATTGTAACAGTGAAAAGGCTTCCACTATTTCCAAAGATTCGAACTGAAATGCATCCAGTGTTGATGTTTTTAAAAAAACTGAAGATTAGATATTCTCATAACTTCCTATGAAGCAATACACAAGTAATAAATCGAAAAGTTGGCAAGTGACTGATTTGGCTCGCTCCACTTTAATAGACGAAAACATCAGTACCTGTAAACGAATGATACTCTTCTGATTTAGTTTCATGAATAGATCGCTTCCAAATCCCTGACTGTAATAATGGTGGTCTTTTACGGCAGATTAAATCAATTCTTCCCAATCTCGGGGTAGCTCTGGTGGCGTTATAAAGGTAAGTACCTTTTGGGCATTTAGCGCGCTGCAATATTTCCTGATATCAGTGTTACTAAAAGATTTCAAGATTTTTAATCAAGAAAGATACTCAATAGCTTTCAACGTTATTCCATTGAAAAATCTCGTAAAGTTTGTCGTACCATCTGTAATATCCTAAAATTTTATTGCCATTTTATCAGAGCTTTCATTTAAAGCTTATCACAAAAAAAGTAACCATTAGTATTCCTCGGAAGTATCCTTATTCAACGACCTTCGCTGCACTGTGCTTATATTTCATTGGTTTTACAATTTTTTCATTTGGAAACTAAAGACACACCTTTGCAGATTTATAATGAAATACTCATTACTTCTTATCACCAATTCATCAGACTTACCAATTTGGTGTAATTATATGGCGCGGCCCATGCGGTCATATTTCGGCTGCTTCTCCATTCAACACTTTTACCAAACACCATCTTAATGGCTTCGTTACACCAAGTCGTTTTACTCATAATGATAATGACCTTTTTGCCAGTCACCACCCTTACCTCAGAATATTTGCAATCGTTTAGTCGGTTTATCTGCGATACCTGTGACTTACATCCAGTGTAACGGCCACAGTTTCTCGAACTGTTTTAGGACGCTGACTCATCTACATAACGTGAAACTCTCTTCTCTTATTAATGTATTGCTTACCAATACAGTATTTTGGAAGAAGCAAGGAACTTTTAAAACTTAAATTCCAGATACATACACTGTTTTGACAGCATTGATGTATAAAGAGTGATAGATCACTAGGAATAATATGACTTGACCTTATCTGGAACAACCACACCAAGGCAACACCGATCACTACACACAACCGCATTGTACCAAACTCTTTCCTTCGTACAATAATTATTTCACAAATTTGTCCACCATAAAAGTCGTGAATCTCGCTTGGAATTTCTGTAATTTATGTAAAACTTTGGGATGGATGCTACAAAAGATTTTTGTACCGAACTAAATAAACCCATCATCGGCTGCTTTGATCAGTGTGATATGTACTAGCTTCAAATACAAAAACTTTATTTTGAAAACTGAAAATACAAAAAAAAAAAAGAAAGAAATGAAAAAATAAGAAAAGAGAAAGAACTAGAAGAAATCATTCGCAATAAGTTCATTTGAAACGCAGAAACAAGTGATTCTACCTCAACCTCACAACTTTGGCAGCGATTGGTAGGAAGGTTCTCAGACAGATGATGAAGGAATAGCTGAAGAACTCATTGCCTCCTGCTAAGTATGAAATGATTATTTATAAATAGTAATATAACATGGTATATGCTAAATAGAAAATGTTAATCTACTTTAAAAAAAAAAAACACATTTAATGAAAGATATGATGACAATGTGCATATTATGTCTTAATTAAAAAAGTACACAATTTACCATTATTGTAGAAAACACTATGAAAAAAATTATGACATAATAATAACAATGTCTGTTGTAATTCAATAAAAATTAACATATAAAAGTCGGAAAATAAAAATAAAAATTAAATATATATACATATTTAATATATATATAATTAAATATATATATATATATATATATAATTAATGAGTAGTTCGACTTGTAAGCATATTAAAACCGATGATCGTATTGGTCTTAGCAGTTGCATACGGTTGTTGCAAAAGTCAATTTTGTTGAGCCATGTTTCGATTTCTACCCATCGAAGTATGTTTGAGAGAGTTCTTCTTGAAAAATGCTGATTTGAAAGGTGTATTATGTCGTAGCATACCGTTATCTTATCATTCCAATTCATTTCGAACATTTTCAACCCGAAAAATGCCAGGAAGTAATAGAGATATTCCGCCCAAACCCAACCAATGTCATCGTTTCGCGAAACGTGTTGATGATGTTAAACCAAGTGTTTGGTACGTTGCTTGTTTCATTTTAATTATATTGTTAAAGTTATTTCACATAATTAGTGTTACACTAAATTAAGCCAATCTGTATTGAATTTTTATTTGTGGCAATAGGTAATAAGTAATATTGAAACATTTTAGTCAACAAATAGAGCGAAAAATTCACCTGAAATGTTTTTAAGTGAACACATTGGTTGCGCATTTTACAAGTGCGTAAAATGTAGAAGATATCTTATGAAGTACTGTAGTGATTTGCTTCTTTTCCAGGGTTGAATTTACAGGCTTAGCGGCAGAATGTGAGGCAGTTAACATTGGACAGGTAAATACCTAGCTCATTAATTAGCCAGACTAAGTTCTGGATGGCACACAAACGTACTTAGTTTAACGCCACTTACATATCCTTATTTTTCTATTTGAATCTCTTTTTTTCTCTGTACTAATAACAAATATAAAGATTGAAATCTCATCATCTTTGCAGGGTTTTCCAGATACTCCTATGCCAAAATTTGTAGCCCAGATGTTGGAAAATGTTGCTCAGCATCCAGAAAGAACAGATTGGCATCAGTACAGTCGTGGATTCGGTCATCCGAGACTAGTAAGACTTTGCTTTTTAATTTATTTAAGATTTGATTATATTGTATTACACTTCTTATTTTCCAGACGAATGCCTTGGCAAAGGTTTATTCAAGTACTTTGGGCGTAAATGTTAATGCACAACAAAATGTTTTGGTAACAGTTGGTGCATATCTTTCTCTCTATTACTCATTCATGGGTTGGTTAAATGATGGTGATGAAGTGATCGGTTTGTGCTTTTAATCAGTTTACGATAAGATTAGCTGCATATTCCAATGACCACATCTGTATAGTTTTTATGATTTAAACTTTCAGTGTTTGATCCAGCATTTGATTGTTATGTACCACAAATTCTTATGGCAGGTGGTGTACCTAAACCTGTACTTCTTAGCTTGCCTCTGGACCCCAAGAGTAGTGCGGATTTTACGTTAAATGTGGAAGCGATTGAAGAGAAAATTAGTGAACGGACAAAAATGATTGTTGTCAATAATCCACACAATCCGACTGGAAAATTATTCACGCAGTATGCTGTTTTATTTCTCTATTCTTTTTTCTTTTCATGATTTTTGAAAATCTATGTCAGAATTGCCTATTTCTCCCAGTGTTAATTTTGAATTTGTATCAGCTGTCGAATGAACTCAAAAATTCGCAGATATTTTGCACTGATACATGAAAAAATTTTACGACATTCTTTTTTTAGCGAATATAATTTGTATGTTTTTTTAGCTTTCTTATAGGCATAAAAGTTAAACTACCATATCATTTTTAATTTCTCATCACAGTCAATGAAAATCTTTTCGATGACTCAATTTTTCGTCGTCCGTATTAATATCGAGTAGTGGATTGTTATATTGCACAGTTTCTGTCGTTCTTTATTAAAATAGTAATTGATTAAAAGACACAACCCGGTTTTTAAGGAACAGATAGGTTTCATGAACCCTTTATTAGGTTCTATTGAAAATTACCATCAAATTTTCATAATTCTAATTTCTTTAGGGAAGAGTTGGAAAAGATAGCTGATATTGTCCGTCGTCATAATTTGTTGGTGGTGGCTGATGAAGTTTATGAATGGCATGTATATGGTGGCAAGGAAATGATGCGTTTCGGTTAATTTCTCATTTTGCTTTGTTATCTGTACTGAAAAGTAGTGGGAAGCTTTTACTGTTTTAATATTAATCAATTTCCAGCTAGTTTACCTGGTATGTACGAGCGCACGATAACTATTGGAAGTGCTGGAAAAGCATTCAGTGTGACTGGTTGGAAACTAGGTTGGTCCATTGCACCTGCAGAACTTCTCGAACCGTTAAGGCGAATTCATCAGAATTGTGTCTTCACATGTCCTACACCAATCCAGGTATTTTCAACCAGAAAAGCAGTTTTTGATACCTCTAATTTCAGCATTCTAATTTTTCTTTTTTCATCAATTTGTGGTAGTTTTGATATTGGTATTTGAATTATTATCTCCAACAGTATGTAAACTAATATAGTTGTGATACTAAAGCTCATTTAGCATTACATTTTATGACTTTTTTCATCTCCACTAACAGATGTACCACTTAGCGTTTAATTTACTGTTTAGGAGGTAATGTTCTTATTATCGGTTGTATTTATCGCTGTTCCTTGTTCTTGGTTAAAATTTTTTCACTGATGCGATGAAATAAGACTTATTTGGTGGTAAATTCAGTACTGGCTGATAACATTTATTTATTGACATTTTCCGATCGTTTTGCAGGTAGCAGTAGCTGACGCTTTTGAAAAAGAACTGGAGATATTAAAAACTAATCCAACCGAAAGCTATTTAAAAGAAGGAATTACGTTAGATCTTATTCAACACAGAGATCGTATGGCGTCCATATTACGCAGCGCTGGAATGAAACCTATTATTCCCGACTCTGGTTATTTTATGGTCGCTGATTTTTCGCAGTTAGATGAGTCTCTTTATCATTATCCGGCTTTTTCGTTATTTGCTTAATGCAATGATTTCTTAAAAAAATAAATGTCATTGTTCTCCGCTAGCTGCTTAGAAATTTGAGGAAAAAAAGTCGCATAAACTGTTATCAATATAGAATTACTGTTATACTGTCCTTGCTTTATGCTGGATGTTAGAAGGCTAACTCCCAGATCGCATTTTTAATGCTCTACTCTTTTTATATGGTCCGTTCAAAGTAGCAGATGAAACTAATGATCCATTGGATTTTCGTTTTGCTCGGTGGTTGTGTCGAGAGAAGGTTTGTATCGTTCACTTTCTGCTACCATAGTAGTAAATTTTAAGAACTGCTATTTATCCTATGTAGTTTCTTTCAGGATGAAAATTTTTTGCATGTATTTCAGAAGCTTGCAGTGATACCAAATTCAGCTTTTTATAATGGCGTAAATAAACAGGGTAACGATCATTTTGTTCGTGTTTGCTTCTTCAAGGTAATAGTTTCGTATTTTCCTTTTTTTTTTTTTAGCCTTACTGATTCACTTCATAGTGTTTGGGAAGAGGGGGTAACCCAGAATTTGATTAGAATGCTGAACTTAAGTTTTTGGACTGTCTTTAGTGAAACATGCGTTGTTTGTATAAATAGTTTTGCTTACCATATGGGTCAAAATTCCAAAATTTTCATAAAATGTTTTCCAGTTGATTTGTTACCTCCTTGATTTTTAGCGGTAATTTCATGAAGTTATTCATTGCGCTTCTCCATATGTGCATAACCTGTTGGGTGATAAATTAAAAAACTGTTTGTGATTGCACCTATATTTTCATAGTAAAAGATTGTTTTCTTTTCAGTCAGATAAAGTACTGGATGCTGCAGAAGTGATATTGAAATCATTTCAAATGGTTTAAATCATTAGAAGAGTTTTAACTTTATAACCATTTTTTCATCCTGATATTTGAAAATTTTCCATGGAACTATTATGTTTGGAATTGTATATGTCGTGTTTAATAAATATTTTCATTAATTTTTCTCCTATTCTTTGAGATTTTGCCGGCTAATTTTATTCATTTCTTGCGGTTGCTTAAAACCGAATTAGTATTCCTTATTTGGTTTGTAGTTTTTTCATTTCACTACAATACATTCATTATCGTATAGTAATGCAAATAGAAACCTGATTCATAATCTATAATACTGAACTTCAGAATGAAGGGGAAATCTTAATGAAGTGGAATTTGATCTATTTGGTTCACCTTTTCTTGTTCGATTCTGACGGTTTAACAGATTTCATTGTAACAAATTTCTAATATAATTAAATTTGAGATCTGAATATGGTTGAAAATGCGACAGAAACAGATTTGAAAACATTTAAAGATTTCTTGACACAGTATAATGCTGTTGCTGAACAGTGCTTCGTATCCTGCATAACTGATTTTACCACGAGGTAAGCTTCTGAATTCATTCTTTACAAAAAGTGTCGAAGGGAAATTTGAAATATGATGCAACTCTCCTTTTCCTTTTTGGAAAAATTTCGTCCCATTTGCTTCAACATTTTGTTTTTTCTTACACCAAGGAAAAAGTGTCCATAATAGATAATATAAAGATTGATTGTTCCCGATTTGACAAATGTGGGGATTTAAAATTTAGATATGATAAGAAAAATTATGTAAATACATTATCAAGTTGGATGGATGTAACGTTTATCGTTTTCTCATAGTTATCAAGTAATATGTGCCGAATTTTTAGAAAAATAAATTTAATGTGAAGTGGAGAATGAATTAATGCATGTACATTTTTTCTTTTTTGTTTCACCAAAGCTATAAACTTTTTGACTTTTCCTTCTCCTTCTGCAACAAATCATACAATTCTATTTTATTAATAATACGCATCATTTCTAATGGATTCCCATTTGTGCAAATTTCCGGCTTGTCATTTACTTCTAAAAATGTTTTTTATAACGGCACTGTTATTTTTTATAATTTCAGAACAGTTAATAATGCCGAGGACCAGTGTTGTTCAAATTGTCTTGATAAATTTTTGAAAATGACTCAGAGGATGTCATTACGATTTCAGGAGCATCAACTGATCCAAAACGAAGCTCAAGATCCTCTAGGATTAAAATAATTCGCCGTTTTCTTCCACATTTCTTTAGGTTATTCCGGGTTTTTTCTTTCAAATATTATATACTGCATCTTTTCTGTTGTTATCAACTACCCCGAAGTAACTTGTGTTTTGTTGTTGTTGTTTATGTTTGTTCCATTTGCTTATTAATTTCGCATGCAGAAAAAAAATAATACTGCATTAATTCTTAAGCAATTAAAATATTGTCATAAGTTTTGATGATAATTTAATGTAAAACGCTGCATTAAAGCTGTCAAAGTTGGTGTATGTTTACAAATCAGTGCTGTGTTTAATGCCAAAAAGCTTTTATTATGATAAAGTTTCCAACTGATTATTGATTTCAGGTTAAAGCGTTGCCAAAGTTGGTCTATATTTTATAAAATTTAATTGATTTTCTTTTTTTTAACAATAATTGTCAGTTTCCTGAAAAAGGCATTCGTTGTATGGTGCATGATTGTCCATATGGTACGTTTAGTGGCTTCACGCAGTATTTCACTTTGAATAGATTCAAGACGAAGAAAGGAAAAGAGAGGCCATTAATTCATTTTTTTCAGGAAACCTAATTTGCAGACTATTTCATTTTTTTTTTTTTTTTCTATGTTTTCATTTCTCTTGTTTCTTCTGGAACTCTCATTATCTATCAGTGGTTCCTTAAATGTCGTAACATACCCTTAATAGATATTAGTTATTGTAAGAAAACAAATCATTTTTTGCCCATTGATAACTTATCAATTGTTGGTTAGCAGTGAACAGTGGTATGCAATTTAAATTTCAAATATTTTACCTGGTGTTGTAAAACAAATCTAAGTTTGTATTTATAAATGAAATAAAATTCTTTTAATTGTTTAAACGAACATTTCATATAATTTGAATACAGTTTCAAATCATGTGAAGAATTGAAAATTTACAGCTAATATATAATAATGATATAGCTGTCTGGAAATTGGGAGCATTTTTTCTTTTCTTTTTTTTTGTCATGGAAGTCCTGGGGAAATCCAAGTTTTCAGTTTTGACCGCTGTGCTGGAAAAAATTTATCAAAATTTGAAGCAAGAAATTCAAATCAATTGTCACATAGCATTTCCTTCTCAAGTTCCACAGTGAAGTGTAGAGTTAGAATTTCATGTATAAAATAAACTTTGCCAATGAACTATGATCGATTTTGCTAAAAATGATAGAAACTTTTAGTTATGCTTTATTTCAAATGACTTATGAGTTTCTTATTGAGTTCAGGAATACTAATTTCTCTATAAAGTATTGCAGTAATATCATTATTAGAATTTTCAAATGTAGTTTTCCAATTCCAATTCTTTATCATAACAAAAACTAAGAATAATCATTATCATATGTTTGTTCATTGGTTTTATTTTTTATTTCATCATTTACTATCAATACAAAGGATTCTTCTTTATTTCACTTGCATTTTGTGCTATATGATGAACTCAAAATCAAAAATCTGAGAAATTATTTACGGTATTAAATTGCAGATATGCTAAAGGAATTAAATTATTTTTATCACTGATTAGTTGGTTGATGTGATTTTAACATTGTGACTCTTAAGAGTAGTTTATAAGTTCACTTTTCAGTCCTTGGATGTTATTAAATTGCAAATATATTAATTATTAATCAGTCAATGCGATTTTATAATTCTAACCTTTAAAATTACTTCATAACTTCACCTTCTAATCCTTCTTTCTTTCTGTGTCCCACTCAACGAGAAATTTGCCATACACCTTATGTTTCACACTATGTCTATTTATACATCAATTTTTAGTTTTTAAATTAACTTACTAGATTGAAAGTTTAGCCATACCTATTTACTTTAGCATAAACTCATAAACACAATGAATGGTAAAAGTGATAACATTTAGTAAACTGTTAAGTACAATAAATGATAAAGTGATAACATCGAAAAAAGCCGTCAACTGTTCTGAATTACGCTCTCCGCACCACATTATATCAGTTTCATTCCGTCCGTCACATCTCACATTATTTCTAGAAAAGTGAACATCAGTTTAGTTTATAATTTGATTGGCAGAATTTGAAATAAATTATTTTTCATTTCCATTAGTATCAACTATTTATCGTTCATAATGATGAAAACAAAAAACATGCAGCATATTAAATTCGGAAGAAAAAAATTTATTCCTGAAAAGTTGTTCTTTTTTTTCAAATGCAAAATTGTTTAAAAATGTTTCTCTCTCTTTTTCTTCAGGAAAATTTTATTTTGAAAAGAAAAGGAACATTTAAACTATTGGAGAAAAAAAAAATCATTTTTATGACTTAAATTAGTAGCAAAATGATCATTTTTCACTTCTTTCTTCCCAATCGCTTTCTTCATGAAATTTAAAATAAAAAAAAAAGACATTAAAGATAAAAAAGAAGGGAAATTTTCTAAAATAAAAAAAA
>PQVD01003160.1:1491-20016 GCA_003012265.1 Setaria equina
TTATCAATATTAATCAAAATAATCTTATCAATATTAATCAAAATAATTTCAAATTTTAGTTCGATAAATTTACGGAACAACAGTGGAAGAATCTTGGAAAGCGTTATCGTCCGGCAAATTATATCACTCCCGAAATGCGTATCACTTATAAGCATTTGCGACTCATTTTCGAGAAAAATGTTAATTTCTTTTAATTTCTTTTTGATGAAATAAAAAAAATTTTCAACGAAATTTTACTTTTTCTTCAAATTTTTAAAATTCTGTCCTTTTTTCTTTTTCTTTTCAATGTATTTTAGATAAATTTATCAGTTGCTGGACATGATATCAATGATATGTTAATTGAATGCACCTTTCAGTCAACTAAATGTACTTCAAAAAACTTTACCAGGTGATGCTATATCAATAGAAGAATTTTTGATGCTTATATTAAAAAAAAAAAAAAAAAAAAAAAAAAAAAAAAAAAAAAGGAAAAAAATAATGAAAGAAATTGTCTACGCGTATTTGACGTAATTTACACGTCAAGAAATTTTTAGATCATTGTTTTTACGTGACAGTAAATTTCTTGCCGCAACTATAGTTGAAGATATTTTTAATTACAAATGAATAATAATAATTAAACTGTAAAATAATGATATTTCCAGATGGGAACACGGAATATACGGTAATTGTTACACATTTCTGGTAACTGGTCAGGAATACGTTGGTTTTCTTGGACCACTATACGGTTTATCACTAACGTTGCATGTTGAAGATAAGGAATATCTTATCAGACATTCACAGGGTTCCGGCTTCAAAGTATATTTTTCCTTTTTACCTTTATGTATGTCATAATTAAATTGCACTACTGTATCAATTAATTAATATAGCAATGCAAATCTAATTACCATACAAGTGATACATGAGTAGCATTGCTATAAGAATACTGAAAAGAAAAATTTCAGGTAGAAGTGCATCCGGCAGAATACATTCCATTTCCGGAAGATAAAGGTTTTACCATATCACCTGGTATCCTGACATCTGTTGGTGTAAGTGTTTGCATTCTTAATTCAGAATGCTCATCGTATTTTTCATCTTTCATCAAAATTAAAAAAAGAAAATTTCGTAAATTTCGATCTATCATCACCTAATATTTCAAAAGTATTTGAAAATTGTTTTTAAGATTAAGAAAAAGCGAATTTCACGAATGCCATTGCCATACGATGGAACAGATTGTGGTGATCTTGGTGATTTGATTAAATCTGGTGACTTATTGTTAGTTGGTGCTTTTTCTGTAAAGTTTTGTAATAAGCTATTTAAAAAAAAAAAAAAAAAAAAAAAAATGAATAAAGAAATAAAATTATTGATTGAAATTTATTTTAAAAATGCAAATTAGCAAAATTGTAAAATTTCATTGAAAGAAAAAAAAAACCGAACTTTTTGGACTTCAAAAATTAACTTTTTTGAATTTATTTTGAAGAAATTAAAAATAAATAAGATAATTAATAGAGCAGATGATTTTGGGAAACAAAAATAATCTTTCATTTAACTTGTATATTTTGTAAATAGATCAATCTGATAATTACTGATTAGTTTGAACACTATGAATCTCCCAATAATTTTAATGCAAATGAATTAATTACATCTAGATATATTAAATAGATAAATTTCATCATTCTTTCAGGATGAATGCATCACTATACCACAAAAGATAAGTAATTAATAAAGAATTCTTTTTTTTTTTTTTTTTTGTTATTAAATAATTAAGTTATCTGATAATTAAGCTTTACTTAAAAGAAAAAAGCAGTAGTCGGCTATATATTTAAATGCATTTGAATAATTAACAACAGTACAATGCCAATTTGTAAAAATACTCCAACAATTAATTATTTCTCCTCATTTCTTTATAAAAATTTAAAAAATTTTTTTGTTTGGATCAGTTTTTTTTTTTCTCAGCTAAATCATATCATATCGTATTTCAAATATTAGCCTCAGCCAAATCATACACACCTTTTGCAGATACTATGCTGCGCTAAAGATTGCTGGATATACTGGACAGGTGAACTATACGATACAATCCTGTATGAAATCCTGTTATCAGAAACGCTTAATTCAAGTAAGAATTGGGAAGAGAATTTTAAAATTAACGAAGTAGCATGTTTTACTCTAAAAGTATATTCAAGAAATAAATAAATAAAAATATTTGTTACAATCTGGATGTATAAAAATAATTTCAAACAGGACTGCAATTGTGTAGATCCAAGCTTTGTCACACGAGATGATATTTATAGTTTTTATATGACAAATGATAATAAACTACCAGCATGTGATATGACACTTCAAATTTCATTTGAATGCGTCAGAAGGGTTAGATTTTTGCTTTTTGTTAATTTCATAAACATTCTAGTTTTAATCGATTAGAATAAATGATGAATGTACGTACACTTCTCATTATGTTTCCATGATGGGAGAGGATTTGGCAATCTCCTACAATACACTTTTTTATCCAGTAATATTAATTAGAAAAAAAATTGTTTCAAGTTATTCCATCAATAATTTTAATAAAGATATCTGGAAAACAAAACTAGTGCTTATTATAAGTGGAAATGAAGTGTTATGCAAAATTTAGGGAGGATAAAAATTAGGTAATGAAGTAAGACTGTATGAGAAGTTGAGATGAAATTTAAGAAATTTTCAAAAATTTAGTCGTTAGAGAATTCAACCAGGAGCGGTTTTTGTGAGAAGCAATGTCCACAGTCATGCTACGAACAAGATTACATATCACGTGTAACTACATCATTATGGCCTCGTACAAGTTATTACAAGCATGTCAGAGACCTCTGGAAGCGACAGTTTCCATCGATTGAAACAATGCGCGAAGCATACGACGCTAGAACTAATTTAGCAAAACTTGAAGTATATTATGAAGTAAGTACAAGTTTGCAAAAATCAGGATTTAATCTTTAATATCTATAGTATAAAAATTTATGCTCCGGAAATTTTGCAGAACTTACATGCTACTTGTCTGGGAAAGTCTTGGCTTTTGAATTATTAGATTAGGAGCATTTACATATATTTTCGTGTCTGAAAAAAAAACTATTTTTCTTATTTATTTTATAATTCGGTTCTGAAGATGGAACCACCTTCAGCAATTGAATTACGAATCAGTAGTTGAATCACCATCACAAGACGTCTGGGATCTCTTGTCAAACATCGGTGGCACTTTGGGTCTCTATGTGGGTATGTCTTTCTTGACACTTGGTGAATTTGCCGAACTATTCTTCAGATGTGTCGCACTACCCACGTAAGACAGTTCACAACAGCTAAGTTCTTGAGTCGAACGATTACATAAATTTCCATAATTCTGTGAGAGATCTGGATAAAAATTCCGAGCTTGTATCAAGTGACATCCAATTTTACCAGCAAAATTACAGCAAATAATAACAACAGTAAAAGGAAGGGATGAGCAGAAAGATTATTGTCTTAACTATCCCACCCTAGGTTTTGTGGTAGTTCAGTGAACAAAATGTCTCAGTACCTGGATGGTTCAGAAGAAAACACACGAGAGGTAAAGATGGCCTTTTCTTTTCCACTCTGTTGGTCTATTACAAAAAAACCACATCAGTTCCTAAATGGTAGGCAGAATTTGAAGTGAGATAAACCTCGGTCTAAAGCTCGAGGTTAGGACAAAAAGTATATTTTAGCATGGCAGCAACAATAACAAACACTAAATTTCAAAACTTGTGAATTTTACAAAAAATTTCAAAAATCGAAGATCAATTATAAGTTAAATACAGACTATTTTTCCGTACCAACTAGCAGTCGCAATTTAATCAAAAGTCCGCTTATTCCTACTCTTGTGATATCCGCTCATTTGCTTCCGGTATTCTTCATACATATCCGGTTTCGAACCAATGCCACGAAACTGATCTATCGGATCACGAATTTCACCACCAGATATAGGTTCTTCAATACCCTGAAAACAAGGTTATTTAAAATGAACAGAAAAATTACAGAAAATTTCAAAAACAAGAAAAAAAAGCAAAAAAGCCTTATTTATAACAATTTACCTGCCTCTCAGCACCTAAACCACCACCTTGCCAACCCATTTTCGCCAACAGCTGTGCACCTTTATTCGCAGAACTTAAACGAGGTGGAGGTCCAGACGGTGGGATGCTAAAACATAATTATTAGTGCAACTATGAGTGATTATAAGTCAGAAATATTAAATAATTTGATGAGCTTCTGTAAATTACGTAAATTGTAACTTCTATAAATTACGAACAATTTCGTATTTTTGATAAAATCAAAAGAATGAAGTAGTTACAATTTTGGAGTAGGACTTCGGCTTCCAATCTGTTTCGAATTCCCGAATGATGGCCGTGTGTCAGGAGAAGCGCTTCGTGAGTCAGAACGTCTCCGTCGTCTTGTTGAGTCTGATCTAGATCTACTACGTCGATGCCTATATAATAGTATAAATTACAAATAGGTGAGAATTAGAAATTCGGAAAAAATAAATAAATTTAAAGAGAAGAGAAAGGAACTGTTTTTATGGTCACCTTGAATTTGAACGCGACCGGGACCGAGACCGAGACCGGGAGCTGATACTGGCACTCGATCTCGAATGACTACTTCTTGAACGCCTTCTCCTTGACCTATCACTTGAATAGGAACTTGACCGACTGGATGATGAATCAGATGAACTTGATCGATGACGGCTTCTGAAGAGTTATTCATACAATTTATAAGAAAATGGATAGTTAAGGAACAAAATCAAGAACGGGAGAAGTATAAATCAAAAAATATGAAAAAAACTATTTGCTTCATGACTATGAAAAATATGCGCTTTGCCTCTGTTCCATTCCATCTCTCTTACCCACTTCAAAGCTTTTTCTTCAAAATATTTTGATAAAAAAGGATTCTCAGTTCTAAAAGGATTAGTATTGAACAAGCACTCCGACATACGGAATTAAATTCCTAATTTTTCACTCTCTCTTTCCAAAAAACTTTCCAATGTTCAGGAATAATCACAAAGCACTAAAGAGTAAAGTAAACAAGATTTCGAGTTTAAAAAAAAATATATGTATATATACATAAAGACACGAACAGATACCTCGAAGAAGAATGCCTGTAATTCCGCTTTTCATCTTTTTTTTCGCCATCTTCTTCTATATAGACATTTTCAATTGCATCTTCTAGTGTCTTTCCATCTGCTTTCAACTGTTCCTCCACTTTTTTTTTTATTTCATTTTTCTTTGCATAGTATTCGAATAGACCATGTCGTTCCCAACCATCTCTAAATAAAGTCAAAAAATTCAATAAATTAAAATAATCCGGACATGTGAATAAGTACCAACAAATTTATGAACAATTCGTGCGCAAAACTGTCACATTTTACTTTCAAAAAAGAGTTTATTCATGTCCACCTAGTTTAGAAGCCAGGATTGTAAGATTTCAGATTCTATCTCCATCTTCCCAAACTCGGATGAGAACTAATGTTAAGCAAAGCTATTTCAGACATAATCTGTTGTTATGAATTCCAAGCGAACAGTGTAGATTCGATTTAATTCAGAAAAATTCATCACTACATCATATGGGCATAGGAAACATGCAATACGAAAACTAATAACTCGTAATACGTTACAATAATTAAAGCCATTTTTTGGATTGGAGAATGTCGGCCCAAAATTTTTTCCGAAATATTGGTTTAAAGAAAAGAGAAAAAAACATACGTATCTCTCTGATTTTCTAAACTTTGTGGGGCATAAAAAGCATCCATGGCACGTAACAACCGTTCAGTTGGAGGAATTGGGGGTGGAAGACGCAATTTTGATACCACAACAGGCTTGTACTAAAAAAACAGCTATGAATTAGACAAGAACAAGTAAGCCATCTACAGACTTAAGTTGGAGAAATGAATTATTCGTTTTATTCTTTCATTTTTGCTTCTTAGATTATCGAAATATTTTAAAATATCAATATTTTGACTAATTCGAAAGGCATTAAAGACGGGGATTGAAAACGTCACCAGTACATCTTCCATTTCAATGAGCGGCATCATCATGCCCGCGGGTAACTCGTAGTAAGGAACACTTGGAATTAAAGCGCTGTCATCGAACATCTGGATTAAATAGTTAAGATGATAATTTGGATAAACAAATAAAATATAATATCATCAACAAACGATATTTTGTTTATACTGTATTCCTTCCATTTTTTGTGCTATTTCAATACTATTTATGCTCTTTTAAGATCTATATAGTGTGATTATAAAGTATCAGTTTCCAGTAAAAAATCATAATATCTTAGTAATACAGAAGCATAAACGTACAACATCCCATTCAGTATAAGTAAATTACATCACACTTACGTTCTGCGGTGGAGGACCGAAAATGGGAGCCTGCGAAGGACCACGAAATGGTGGACGAGCAGCTTGAATTTCATTCTCAGCTTTATGATTTTTATTATGTAAGCCACTACTAAAATCTTCTTCATCATAAATAACATATGAAGGATCATCTTCATCGGGTCGGGCATGATATATATCTGAAACTTAGTAATACTTGTTCACATGCCGGACACCAATAGTTTCTATTCGATATGAACACTTTACGACACCATCATAATCATTTTAAAAATATAAGGAAGCCGCTGACCCACTCATTGCCCAACAGATGGTTTTGACCACTTAAAATATATACTTACTTTAAAAGAATTCACCTCCTATATTATGTACAAGTTGTTCGACTTAAACATATCTATGTTATGAGCAATCAAATGCAAGTATTTTGAACCATATCCCTACTTACCTTTGGGTGATGGAACATTTGTATGTGGTAGTGGAGCAGTGAAAAAGCGGCCGTAATCATTTTCTGGAGGCACATTGGCAAAACTATTTTGAGCAGGCGGCGGTCCAGCAATTTTTTGATCAAAGCGTGACCGTCGTTCACGACGATTCAATGGTGAGGGTCCTTCAGGCGCTGCTGCTGGTGGTGGCGGCGGCATTGCCGGTCCTGATACAGGTGGAGGCATGTCTAAAAAAGTTCCTTTTACAGTTTGAGACAAATTCCGGAATGTCACATCGCTTCAATATGACTGAACTTACAAATCATCCACAACTTAAAAAAGAGAAAGAAACTTAGCTGTATTCCGAATTACAGCCTTAAAAAATAAGATCTTGTTCAATAGAAGTTAATGCCATACTCTGTTTCATTCTTTCAGCTTCGATTTGTTGTTGAAGGAGAGCAATCTGTGTCCTACAGTGCAATGCAAATTCTTGATGTTGCTGCTCATAACCTTTGTATGTTGCCAACAATTGCGCATGGATTTCCGCTGCCTTCTTTGCATATTCTGCCTGCTGTGCATTTTTCCAGTTCTGGTATAATAGTAGTGGATTTCGTAGCTGCTGAAAATAATGACAACCGTAAATGCCTGACAAGTACCATCGCAATATGCCACTATATTCACCAATTAATTCATAATGCCAATTCTTTCTGAAGATAATTCTCATACTATCGTACCGCTTCGTTGACCTCCTGCATATTGTAATATTCAGATACTTATTTTCTCTATGAAATAGATATGATAGGAAAAGATAGAAACTTCAAGAACGATCAAATACAAAACATACTTTATAACAACCATCGTCAAAATATTTATGACCTTCCCAAACACCAATCAATTTCTCCAGTTTTTCATTCACAATCGCTTCCTTAACACCTTGGGCTGTGAAAGCATAGAGCTGGGGTACATATCGCGAAAGCATCTGTCGGATTGCATCTAACTTTTTGCGCTGACTAAATGATATGAATAAATAGTAATAAATAGTTCCTTTCTTCTCCAAGAAAAATCTGATTATGTTCAACAAATGATATAGAAGCTATGTACCTTATTGAATTAAGTCATCATAAATTTACAGAAGTCAAGCACATGAAAAATTGAGCCATTTTAGAATATTCAAATTTAAAGTAGATATTTAATATCAAATAATTCCCACCAATGATGAGCCCAATCGTTTATTAAGTACAAAATATGAAGTTTAAACTGTTCGGTAGCACGTGGCTCTTTCACTCGATAAAGGAGATACATCAATATAGCTTCACGCAGCCGATCGGTGGTACATTTCTCAAATATCCACTTTTTGCTATTCTAAAAAAATTCAGTGATATGAAGAAATTCTGATGAGAACTGCTTAAGTTTTGCTAGAATGGAAATGACAAAAGAACAGACTATCCATATACTCGGCAGAGAAAAAGACGCTCATGAAAAACAGCAACTGAGATTTCGCTGTAACAAGAAAGTGTCATTTAAATGTAACCCACCGAGATAACATCTTTACTACAATGCCCGCTAAGCTGATCAAGCATTTTCGAAAGTGGTTCAACATCCAGAGCAACTTGTTCACATATTGATGCTATTTTGTCTGCTTCAGCCTTTTCGATTGCTATAACGAGCTGGGCCTAAATCCGAGGATAAAACAAATTTCAACAAAATTTAGGTAAGAAATAAAAATTTAAGAAAGAAAAGCCAGCAATGCATTTTACCTTGAGAGGACAATATTAACATATAAAAGTTAACAAGAAATGCATGAGTAAGAATAATGTGATGAATCATTATAGTTCTTATGCGAATTCCATCAAAAGCAAAAACTACCTCTTTTTGCAATTCAATAGACTCAAATTGAGCTCTCAGGTTGGCTTCGCTATCTGCAATCTGTTGGTTGAACGTCGCGATCTGAGCTAAAGCTGCATTCGCATCAAACTGTGGCACCTGTATAGTTGGTGGGGGAGCTAAGCCAGCTGGCGAATTTCCATCATTCACTGAAACCAAACAACAAGACAGTTTAATTTAAAACAAAAAAGAGCAAATGATGTTTATAAAAAGTCAAATAACAGAAATTCCAGCAATCACTATAAGGAAGTACATCAGTACCTGAACAGCTACGAAATTCAGAATCATATTTCATCAGATTTCAAGTAATGAAACCTCAGAATCTGGATCTATAACTTTTGAGGAAAAAGACAATGAAGCTATCCGAATGAGTTGTAGTCTAGGTCTACAGCATATAATACAGAAAGTAAAGACCCTTTATATCTGTATTTCGCTTCCTAAATTTGGTTAATATTCTCTAATTCGCAGCACAACAATAACGTGTGCATAAAAAACATGGAAAGTGTCGCTTCTTTATTGCTATTGTTATAGTCGTGATTACAGGATACACGTAAACTGCGAGCATTACAAGAAGTGGTTAGTAAAAGGTAACGTTAACTTCATTTAATGATTGTCTGTGGTTTAATGGAGAAATTTGTAACCACGGAAATCTATCTTACATTTCTGTATTTCTTGCATCACTCGGAAACGATAATAATCCGCGAATTCGCCACCGTACAAGAAAGCAAAACGTGGGTCACCATACTGCTTGGCTCTTGTACGCTCCTCGAATTCCATTCCATTTTTCGCCACAAATTCCGCCAAACGATCAATAACATTTCGAGAATCCTCGTCTTCTAAAATAGAAATCAAGATAAAATATAACAATGTTTTGATGGTATTTTTTTTAAATTCCTTTCAAGACAAAAACTAACATTTTTAAACATTTAGAAATTTTAAGCACCAAATTTAAACCTCTGCTTACTTTTAATAGAGTTCTAGCAATAGACAATTATTTTTTTCGCTGCAAGAGCGCAATATGAATGGTATAAAGTGTTAACTTACCTGGTGCTCGAGGTACTGATGTTGAGCCTAACGATGGTGCACCAATCATTTCATAGGAAATTATTGTCGCCTGTTCAGGACAGTTATGAAACCTGCAAATACATCGATATCCTGGGAGATAAAGCAACTCCGTGGTAGAAACTCACTCCTCCACTCTCACACTACGGTACCAACAGTTCTTCAAATAGTAATTGTGGCCGAGTCGCTAAATTATTTGCCCTGGCTGTTAAATCATTAACAGATCTTGGCCGAACCAGCTTTTGAGCGAAATATGAGGTTTGGCGATTAGCTGAGAACTGGGGATTGAGGGTAGTAAGACTCCGTGACTTAAGGTTGAGGATCTTTCGGTAAATTTGTGAAGGGTAGGGATATTTTATCCTGTAATGGTGATGTCAGTGGTACTGTAGTGATTTAACTGGAATTAAGGTACCAGATTCCGTCTAGTATTCCATTGCGTGGTATCAGTATTTTCAAATAATGGCGAAAGCAGCAGTTCTTCCATCGAAAACCTCTGTTAAAGTTCCAAGGGTTGCTTTTAAGGTATGATAGATATCTTTACTTTAATACTTATTGTTGCATTTGATAAAATTCAAATGTTTGTTGTGAATTACGGCACAGGAATTTTCATCAGAATTCCATTTTTTATTCGGCCTTTTTCTGCTCATTCTTCTTTTCCTTTGGAATGCTTATTTTTTTTGCTTAATAGTAATTATAAATTAACTAGCTGCTTCAAATATTTGCATATATTAGTAACTATGAAATAATTATATGAAGCGTGCATTTAGAGTAGTCGGCTCTGGAAATCATTTTCTAAACATGACTTCATCTCAATAACATCAGAGTTAAAATATGTCAAATTAGGAGGTTTCTTTTTCTATTTCACCAGCTATAAACTATTGGGGTATAATTCAACATGCTTGTAGGACAAAGATAAACCAGATAGTGTGCGAAGCAGTAACATTGTTGCGGCAAAAGCTGTCGCTGATGCAATTAGAACAAGTTTGGGACCTAAAGGTTTCTTCATTATTTCTAGTCAGTTATGTCTATTGGTTTTGTGAATGAGATGAAAAAAAATAAGGTATTTTTAGTAGTAATTCTTGGTATCTGTAAATAAAATTATGAAGGAGTGATAATTTATTGTTTCGCGCTTGGATTATTATAGCTTTTATGTTAGGCATGGATAAGATGATTGAAACGGGAAAAGGTGAAGTAACAATCACAAACGATGGTGCAACGATTTTAAAACGCATGAGTGTCATACATCCTGCAGCGAAAATGGTAATTTGTTAACATTTTAACAAATAATGAAGGGTGGTTGTTGGTAAATCGTGAAACTTCCCACCATTATGAAATGTTCCTTCTTTTATTGTCGACTGTAATATCAGATAGTATGGTTAATAAGCATGCTAAAACTGCTGCTTTTAGCGTGATTCCTAAAATTAGGAAGCTTATTAATTGAAATGCTATTTTCTTAGCTTTGAGAAAATTAGAAACATGCCTTTCTTTTAGTAAAGGTTATGTTGAGAGGTGTGATCTTGCTTGTGATATGAAATAAAGGTAAGCTTAGAGCATTCTCTGTGACTAACAGATAGAAGATGGTCTTGCTTGCAGCTTGTCGAACTGTCGAAAGCTCAGGATATTGAAGCTGGTGATGGAACTACAACAGTAGTTGTTATTGCTGGTGCATTGCTTGATGGCGCGGAGAAACTGCTAAACAAAGGTACTGTATTGCTTTTGCGATAAGGTTAGGGGGAATCTCCTTTCTTTCTTTTTTGTATACTTATTCTAAAAACTAGTCACATAAGAATAATAGTATGTTCCTGGGAACTATTTTAGGTATTCATCCAACAACGATCTCGGAAAGCTTCCAGCGTGCCTCAATTCAGGCTGAAAAAATCCTGGAGTCAATGGCTTCGCCTGTTGATCTTGACAATGATGACCAACTTGCAAAAATTGCCACAACTAGTCTCAATTCTAAGGTATTTATTTCTTATATCTGTTAGTGTTTGTATTCTTATCAGTAGTCTTAATGATGTTGCAATTATGTGTTGTCTACTCCATCCCTTTGTTTTCGAAAATTTATGGCTGGACACTTTTTCTTACTTGAATTTGTAGGAATGATATGACGAGTACGTTGTCTTTATTAAGAGGTCAAAATAGTAGTAAATTATCTTCTATTGGTTGTTTATATTTCTTATCACTGCATTTTTTTAGTTTGTATTTCCTATAATGTTTGTCCTTTCAGGTTGTTTCACAACACTCATGGTTGCTTGCACCAATGGCTGTAAATGCTGTTAAAAAGGTAGCATAGTATTTGTTTGAGATTATTCATAGTGTTTTTTATTTCGGGTTAAACTTCTCAGCTTACGTTTAATATATCTATGAAATTCTGTAAATTCAGATCACCAACACGGATGATAGTAATGTTGATTTGCGGATGATCAAAATCGTAAAAAAAGTAGGTGAGACTGTTGAGGAGTCGCGATTAGTAGATGGTGCACTTATTGATCAACGATCCATGGGACGTGGTGGCCCAACACGTGTTGAGAAAGCACAAATCGGACTAATTCAGTTCCAATTGAGCCCTCCAAAAACTGATGTATGTTTTTTATACTATTAGTCAATTTAGTGATCCCTTTTATCTTCTTATTAATTTACTGCTTGCTTTATAAATTATTTTACTTGTAATTTTTTCTTTAAGACCATTTCAGATGGAGAATCAAGTAATTTTATCTGATTACACTCAGATGGATCGAGCTTTGAAAGAGGAGAGAACATACTTGCTTGATTTGTGCAAACAAATCAAAAAGGCTGGGTGCAATGTTTTGCTTATACAGAAAAGCATTCTTAGGTATGTTGGTTTTATAGCCTAACGGTGTGTTTCCTACATTGGACTATTGCTATGAGAAATAGTAGTCTTTAGTCAAAACTTTTTGGAATTCATGATACTCATAATAAAATTCCTGCTCAATTAAAAATTATTCTGTAGTTATAGTAACTGTTGGAAGGAAGATGATACCTTGGTACCTTTTCTTAATATTGAAATGAACAGCAAATTATTTAGACTTTGAAATATAACTTTCATTTTTTCAACAAATACTATTTGTTTAAGAGATGCAGTAAATGAAATGTCCTTGCATTTCCTGGCAAAAATGAAGATAATGGTGGTGAAAGATATCGAAAGAGAAGATATCGAGTTTTATTCTCGAATTCTTGGTTGTCGCCCCATTGCGTCAATCGATCACTTTGTGCCTGAAGCTTTAGGTTCTGCAGATCTTGTTGAAGAGATTCCAACAGGAGGAGATGGGAAAATCATTCAGGTAAAGTATTTTCATGTCTAGAGAATTCGTATTGATCGGATTTCATTCTTAATTTTTAAGACAGTATGATAAGGCTTATCTTGTTATGCTTTTTTTCTTCAATCCTTTGTTGCAACTTATCGCTCAAAGAGTAAAATCCAAAAATTTCAAGCGTTTGAATGAAGCGGATTTTCAGGTTACTGGGGTACAAAATCCGGGCCAAGCAGTTTCAATTTTGATCCGTGGTTCTAATAAATTAGTATTGGAAGAAGCGGAACGATCAATTCATGATGCACTTTGTGTTATACGATGTTTGGTGAAAAAGAGAGCTCTTCTACCCGGTCTGTCAAAATATATATTTTGTATTTTGATTTTTCATTAATTTTATTCAATTTTCTTAGGCGTTGTCTGCCAATTCTCTTTTTTTTCAGTTAGTTTTCTTGTCACTCAAAATAGTTTACTATTTCAACTTTAAAAGCGCAAGATTTTTTCACACCATTGAGTACAAAGTGCTACTCGATGTGTCTAACCTTAGTTATTTATCTCAAAGTAAGGTAACTAGTAACTTAAATTTACTATGTCCTAGTGAGAATCATTGCAATCTAGAACGTTTCTAATTTTTTTTTATGTCTAGTTTTGAGTGTTTTGCTTTAGGTGGTGGCGCACCCGAAATGGAAGTAGCAGTGCAGCTGCGCCAAATAGCACAAGAGAGATATGGTGCTGAGCAGTATTGCTGGAAAGTTCGTTGTGTTTGTCTTTAGAAAAGTTTATTATACCTAGTATAGTAAAAAAAGTAATATATATATATCATTTCGAATTTTCTTTTGAGGCTTTTGCTGATGCTTTGGAACAAGTTCCATATACATTGGCCGAGAATGCTGGCCTGAATCCAATAGCAACGGTTACTGAATTGAGGGCCCAGCATGCGAGTGGAAAAAAGAATCATGGAGTAAATGTCCGCAAAGTTAGTTTATACTTAGGGTTTCGTTATTGATATTAGTATAAACCAACGTTTCTCTTAAAGCTGCATTTTTTGTATTCTCTCTTTTTGATACAATCAACATCATTGTCATTTGAGATGCAGTGCTTAAATATTCAGTCTGCTTGGAACTTCTGCCAATTATCACTAACAAACAAAATACCGTTTTTTAGGGCTTTGTTACTGATATTAGAGAGGAAAACGTTTTGCAACCGCTGCTCGTATCATCCTCAGCAATCAAACAAGCTGCTGAATGTGTTCGCTCCATTCTTAAAATTGACGACATCGTGAGTTAATTATTTTGACGAGATGTTTATTGCCATTTGGATGTGACATACCTCATCATAAACATGGGTAGGGTGTGAGTTCTTGACTTATAACCTTACATAAAGCTTTCGCATGTTATTTGCGACGTCATTTTTTTCCCTTCTAATTTTGTCTTTTTTTACTACTGTAAAAATAAGGAGTGGTGGTAAGTAATAACAACGTTTCTTAATATGCTTTTAAATGCATTCTGCTAAACTTTTGCAGGTGATGGCTGTTCGTTAAGAGAGCATATGGAGTCTTTTCCTTTATTTGATGTTATGAAATGGTTACTACTTTATTTACTTTCGACTGTTAACAATGTTATGCTTCATTGCTTTTTGGACAAGTATTAAACTCTTTTTCGAAGCCTTCAAAAGTTTTATTGCAATTTACCGCAATTCTTGGAGCGTATATTTGTCGTTTTGCTGCGTTAATAGTTTATTGATTAATAAGGAACCTCTTGTTCTGTTTCATCACATTTGAATGGAGTGTGGACAAGCAAAAACGAGTTACTTCACATGAAATAATTTTTAATCGATATGATTTTCTGCATTCATTTTTTCTTGTTATGAAGTGGTTTTAGCATTAGGTTTAGCATTTAGGCCAGTTTTCTCTTAAATAATATGGTTATCACTGTCATGCTGATTAATATCGACAGCTGGGGAACTGGCGAGTGAAAGAAGTGAGGAAGTCGATCAACTAGGATGTCCATAATCATTTGGAACACATTATCCCACCAGCTTTTGGGATTTTATCATCTTGGTAAGACAGTTACAGAGATCCTGTAAAACAGAACAAGGGAGGTATCTCAGCTTTAAGTTTTAAAAAGAAGTTATAAATGTCATCAAGCATATGATGGTGTGCTTGTAACGCACAAGGGATACATCTGTTTGTTGGGGAACGAGATAAATGTCCAGAAATAAGTTCGTTTTCTAATTCTTCCGTACTATTTTGTACGTGTCCGAAAGCTTTTATAGTACCTTTTTTAATAAGTATGACTGAAAATCCAAATATTTTGCACAAAAAGAGGACGCGGAACGACCACAAAAGTAAACAGTAGTACAATTTCTAAATGTAGATATGGATTTACCTTTTTTTTTTTTTGTAATTTAATCATTTGTTCCTTCCCTAGGAATACTGATTTTGAAAATTAAAATTTATTTTTGTTTTCTTCTTTCATTTGATGACAAAAAAAAAGAAAAATAATCATTCAGTAAATTCATAATGATACCAAAACTATAATTGTAACTCATAATAAAAGTTTTAAGCAATAGAAGTCGATTTGCAATGCGTAAGATCTCAGTCTGTTTATCCTTGGTTTGCCACTTTATCAATGTTTTCCATCTCGTGACATCGTTGCAGCGACGTCCTGAATTCCCGATCAATTTTAGGTTCCGCTGAATGCGTCTTTTCTGAAAAAGCCAAAACATCATTCTGTCCTTTTTTTTTTTGACTTATCTGGACATTAAATATAATTAGTAGTCTTAGCGAAATGTCGTTTTGACAGTTCTTAAGAGCCAATTAATTAATGTCCCTTGAAAATATTTGCGCAAATTCTTGAGAGTTAACTAATTAGTCATCCTTAAGTTAAATAAACAAATGATTTTTATTAAATAAAAAAAAAAAAAGCAAATGAATGTCATACATGAGATTTTTATATGCTTTTTAGCTGTTTCAGCTGCTGACACTACAAATCTTAGCGATTAATTTGAATACAAGGAGCAGAATGCTATTTTTAGTATGTTACAACATTTTTATATCACATTACCGGTAGTTTGTTTTAATAAAAGTCTTTAAAAATAAGTTGGATTATTAATTAATTACCAAGGAAAGTATTATCGGTGTTTGTTTTTGGATTGCCCATTTCAGTTGTTGTTACTGATTTCGAAATTATCACTTCAGTTTCTTGATCATTTCCTGCTAAAATTCCAATGAAAATGAAATAGAGATAAATAATTTCAAATGGATCGAAAATTTTTTTTGCAATTTTTATAATTTCCATCGGTGTATGGATCGCTTTTTTCCTATTTCTATTTCTTTTTTCCTTTTTGAAATTTGTACCTGTTGGAATTGAATCAAATGATGCTTGTCCAGTAGCTTTTTGCTCCTCAAAAACTTCCATCCATCGACTTTCCGTATCTTCATCAACACAATTTTGATAAAAATTTGTTGCGTGTAGCATTTCTGTCGAGCCAGCTTTAAAATATTAATTTAAATCGATTCAAATTTAGTAAATATTAATTAAATTCTGGATTAATCATCATTCCAATGCTACTGCACATTATTTCCCATCATTTAGTTAAGCTCTTCGCTGGAAAGCTAATGATTAAATTGTCAACAAACTTTCATTTTTTTTTTTTTCCCAAAACTATCACATTCATCAAATTGATTACTTTTCTTAGCGATTTAAATTTATTTATTTTAAAACAAATACTTCATAACACTTAAAACACTCAAGAAAAAGAAAAAAAAGCTATTGAATATTCTTTTTTTAAAAAAAAATTCCCACAAACAACAGCATGTTAATTAATTAATGAATGTTGGTAATTAGCAAGCTCTTCCATGCACTTACTCGATAGTCCTTCACGGAATCGAACACTTGAACCATTTTCATTCGCGTTCATTTCTCGATGCATATAGCAATTATTTTCCTGTATTAAATGCTGACTGTATGTACACAGGAAGAAAGGAAGAAAAATGTACTTTAATTTAAAATAAATTCCTAAAAAAAAAAAAAAAAAAAATGGAAAGAAGAAAGAAAAGAATTTTACTGATTATTGATGATAAATTTGCTTTGCCGACAAAAGGAAAAAAGGTAATGGTTGTGAGAAAGGAAAAAAAAAATTTATTCTTTAAAATTTTTTCAAAAAAATTAGAAACTATTTATATGAAAATTAGCTATAAAACAATAGAACTCTCCTTATGTGTTAATTAATGATTGGTGTATCATTTTGTGAAAATAAAATTATTTTACAAAATTTTTCTTTTTTTTTTTATCAAATTATTTGAATACAGTATGAAAATATTAAAAATTTTGTTTCCAACATATTTTTTTTTTTTTTATTTATATTTTATGCAAGAAGAGAATTTGATATAAATTGATTACGATTGTTTTTAGGCTCAATTACCTTTTTCGTCATTTTTTCAGTTTCTTAGTCGTATTTCCATTTTTTTCGTTCCCCTTTACCGGAAGAATTTATCATTAATTTCTGGCAATGAAAATATTCAAAAACTAATGCTAGAGGTCTAATCCACTGATATGATAATGGATAGGACATTTGCTAATTTCGTAGATTTTTGATAAAGATAATATGAGCAAGGTATAATGTACAGTAATTAAAATGCATCAATGGATTTATCACTATCCTTATCAGGCACGTTAGCTTATATCATCATTACGATTTGATAACAGTTCCGGAACAGAAATCCGAAATTAATGAGATTTGCAAAACTGTTTGCTTTCTATCCCACATTCTAGCTTTCTTCGATTTTATCACTATTTCATCTTTTATCAAATGCATTTCCAAGGGAGGATATAAAGTTTTGCATAAATTTAGAAAAATTATTTTGAAAATTACGTAATTATCTGGAGAATTGTAAGAAAATTTTATGTTGTTTTTTGAAATTTAAAACATACGCCAAACTTCAGAAATTTTTTTTTTTTTGAATGATACAAATATGATTAAAACTAAAATAGCATTTAATACAGACAGTGAAAAGTTTGTGCAGAGGAAGGAAGAACTGCTGGATGAGATGCATAAAAATTTTTTGTTATTTTTTGTATTTTCTAATAGTAGCTTTAAATTAATGACAAAATATTTTGATGGTAAATTACTAACTTTTCTAATTTTATTAATGAATTTAACAGGAAATAATACTTACCTCAGTGAATAATTATTACTGTAGAACAGAAAACACACTAGCAAATAGAACAATTTAATCATTTGCATAATTACATTTGCTGATAAATTTACAATTAACGAAGGAATTTATGATAATATCAATGAATTATGCAACTGATAAGATGATATTTATTTGAGCAGAATTTAATTACCTTCGTTATATGATCGGATGTTGACGGTGATATAGATGGACAATGAACTTCTTGCTCATTCATTCCTGAAACGAAACGCTTTCCTTACGTACATCAAAAAGTTCTCTCACGTTTGCTTGCACTCATCAAAAAGTTCTCTCACGTTTGCTTGCACTCATCAAAAAGTTCTCTCACGTTTGCTTGCACTCATCAAAAAG
>PQVD01003163.1:0-17393 GCA_003012265.1 Setaria equina
AAAAAAAAAAAAGGAAAAAAAAAGATAAAAAAAAAAAAAAAAAAAAAAAACAAAAAAAAAAAAAAAAAAAAAAAAAAAAAAAAAAAAAAAAAAAAAAAAAAAAAAACGCACTCTGTATACTATATCAAGTCGGGGATAACTCGTTCTCATATGAAGCAATAAGGCAAACATATCGGGAAATGTTCCAAGACAGAAAAAACACTTGTTGGCTGGAGATACGAAGCGAGTAACGACCCCATTACCATCAGGTTCGGGATATCCTTCGTAATGAAGTTCGGGAACTGTGACCTCAAAAAAGCAGATATAACTATTTCAGGCAGGGAAAAAACCTATGGCTAAACTTTAAAAAAGGATGTGCCGGAAAGATATCTAATGGTTACCTTATCGTCTGGAGCAACAGATTTTGGTGGCACAATTTTAGAACACTTCTCAAATTTGGATGCTAAGCTGTCAACCATAGCAGCCAAAGGCTTGTCTCGTCGTGGAACATCCAAACGGTATTTATTCGGTGATGACGGAACTGACTTCGGTAATGATTTAGATGAAGTCAAGGGTTTGGACAATAAGCGTCCATTCAAAACCTTTCCTGGTGAAACTTCTTTCAACGGGGAACAGTGTCCTAAAGTTTTGTGTGTCGATTAAAAAGTTATTTCAAGAATGAAACAGTGGGAATTAAGAAAACTAACTTCTCACACCATTTGCAGGGGTTTCGACGGTAGCGTTTGAATTCAACAAATCACTTTTTACCACATCTGATGAAGTTTCGGAACAAAGCAGATGTCTGCTCTCCGGGAAGCTAGTATTCGGTTCGTCATTGTACCTCGTAATAAAGCGATAACTGAAAAGACAGAAGAGATAAAAGATAAATTACAACCGATCTGTGAAAAAAGAAGGAAGTGAAGCATACCATATCTGCTTAGGAAATTCTAGCGACATTTCTCGCTTAAATCGTGATTTCATGTACTCATCAAAACCCTGAAACAGAAATGAAGATCTGTTATGTTCGACAAAGTTTCTATATAAATAACTTAATCAGATGTAAGCTAACACTTTTATCAGAACAAAATAAACTACACTGTCATCTCTTTGAAGCCCGACTTCTGCCGACACAAGACTGTGTGTAGATTCTTTTGCTGACAATTCACTGGTCTGACGAGAACGGTCAACGCAGCTTGTTGAAGCAGATGTGGCAAAACCTAAATTAATCTAGCTCTGAAATATGATTCACTGTTCTGAAACTAAAAATAAACTGATTTCAGGTTAGTTCTTCAAAACTGCAGGAAATGATTGAGTAAAAATTAAAGCACGAATATACTTGAGCAACTTCTTGTTTCATCATCGTCTTCTGAAGAGCTTGATTCTCCACTATTATCCGGCACGATTGACATACGTACAAATGGACTCATATGCATTTTCTGAAAGCCTCTTTCATTATATGAGCTGATATTGGAACTGTTTCCCAATCCTGAGAAGGGATGCATGCAATATGCAACAGTATAAAAACACAGAGAACATGGGAAATGTTACCTTCCCCAAATCGATAAGCTTCTTCGTCAAAATACCCTCTGAACGCCATCTATCACTCAAACTGAGAAGAGAGTCAGGGCTAAAAAACATTAAAACACAGCTTTCATTTTAATTAAAAGCATAATCTATCGTCAAAGCAATAATAAGAAAGAAAAAAGAAAAAAAAAAAAAAAAAAAAAAAAAACAGAATCAAATGCAGAAGTTTTACTCGAGAAAAAACGAAACTAACATCAGTGTGATACTGCCATGACCATATATTAAGCCATCAGATGTTTCACCTTTCGCAACAGAAGATATGCAACGGGCACCATACATTGTTATGGAACCTTCACTATTTCTTAATTTATCTGGCGAAGACAGACAACTTACACGTCGGGTGACCTCAAATAATAAAATAATAGCAGTGCTGCATATAGAACTTGCGTTATTTTAAATACAGGAGCACGCACCAATTAAGTCATGATGAATTCCCATTCACAAGTTCGCTGAGTCGAAATTCGATATTCAAAAAAAACATTAAAACAAACTTCGATCTATCCTGTTTTATCACAATGACTTCAGTTTTTATTGGATTTTACCTTAAAACAACAGCAGACGAGACAAAAGTGCAACGAATCAAGAAATGTATCCTTTTTAATCCCAGAACTTAACATAACACTTACATGGACGACTGTTTTTGAATCCTTATCTGTTTGTCGTGACGGAACGCTTCTCAACGACTTACCCCCCAAAATGTGTGCGAATTCTTCGCCAGAAAAAGTAACACGGATAATGACATAATCATTTCTAAAAATAGAATCTATCACGAACCTGATCATGGTAACTCCTGATTGTCTGGAAATACCATCTGAGTAAGTGCACTGTATTGTAAGAAAATTGTTAGAAACACTCTATTCTTTTTAAATTATATCAGTACACCACACAAGTGTTACCTCAGTCTTCCACTGCAGTGCAATGGACAGCCAATAGACAATGGTAAATCGATTGCAACAGGTTCACCACGGGTATTTATCTGCATCTGCACTGTCGCAGAAGGAAGTCTCATCTAGATAACTTACTTTGTATTTCATAATCCATTTTCTCACAACTGATTCGCATAAAAAGATTAACGAGAAAATTAAATAAAAAAACTTATTGGGAGTAAAAGCGATTCATTAAGAATAAAAATTACAATTTCACTAAAGACGCCATCGACTTCGCTTGAAAGGTAGACAGTAATAACAGCTTGCCGATTACCTGCAAACAATTTTCTCTTTGCTTATTCCATGGAAAGTTAGTTACATTTATTGAGCTCCAAAAAAAAAAAAAAAAAAAAAAAAAAAAATAAATAAACAAAAAAAAAAAAAAAAAAAAAAAAAAAAGAAAAGAAAAAAAAACACCAGGCAATTCTTTATTCCGAACATCGATAAATTTGATCATTGAGGTAGCATGTGAGCAGTTAACATGTCTTCTTGTTTCCTTTGACAAGGTATCTTTAGAATTTCCTTTCCTACTATCCTCTTCCTGCTTTAGGGCGCGCACCAAATCTGAGACAGCAGCTGAACTTGGCTTTATTTTTGTATTCTGAAACATGACCTATATACAGATTACAGAAACTGAGGTAGTAAAATGAGAAAAATTACGCGAAAAAGGTAAGTTTACAATTAGCACTTGATTATCAGAAAAAAAAGTGTATGAAAGCTCATACCTTTTTCAGTATTTCATTCCTTTTTCTGATTGCATGAAGTATATCCATGATATGCTGGTGCTTGCGCAACTTCGTCCTCACTCCAACCTTTCCAGTAGCCGCAGT
The DNA here is from genome assembly GCA_003012265.1 of Setaria equina. Lineage (NCBI taxonomy): Eukaryota > Metazoa > Nematoda > Chromadorea > Rhabditida > Setariidae > Setaria > Setaria equina. Next base: position 3,320 of record PQVD01003163.1, read on the forward strand.
TACTGGACAAAGGGGAGGCATACAGTCATCTCCTACTGTTACCGGCTGCAGCGACAATACAAAAATAATAAAAACACAAAATAGAAGAGAACAAGCATTGACTTTTAAAGTAAATTGAAAATTCCTAAAATCTTCCTTACTCAACATAACAATCTATAAGAAAGCAGTAATTTTCCCTTAAACTTACGACTGATCGCTTCATATATATCAAGTTCCTCTTTAAAAAAGGCCTATATACTGGTCGAGCGCTACCAATTTGCGTATCCGGTAGCGACATATATCGATAAAGTCGAATAGCTTCTGTAAAAAATTGGTCGAAGTATTTTCCACCCAGTTAAAGACAGAAATAATTTTTAAACGATACTAGAAGCTCCAACGGTATTAATAGGGATTTAAATAAGCAACAAACAAAAATGAACTTTTGAAGTGTTGCTCCAAATCGGAATCTGCTTTCTTTTGAGGTTGTCGTTCTGTCAGCGCATCAAGCGAAGAGTCCTGCAATCACGAAGCGAATATGCAAATGATTTCGTACAGACACATTGTCTTCGTAGTCCCAGTTCTCAAAATGGATATAAGGATTTTCCTAAAATGACAGCAAAGTGTCTTCGTAAATTTCGTAGAGACGTGAATCCTGAAATTCAAGCTAAGCAATGAGTGCATCAAAGGAATTAAAGCAGAGTACCTTAATCATATTATTCTGTCGCATAATTTCTTCAATCTGTGGTCCAATATCATCAACAACTATTTCCATATTTTTAATATCATTCTTGTTGTGAGATAAACGGGTTCGTTTGGCATTTACAGGCCCTGAGCTACTACTTGCAGTATCGTCATCACTATCACCACTTCTGCCACGACGTCCTTTCTTTTCTAAATCCATTACAAAAATGTATGAGAACAATGAAGATTGCCTCAGAAGCTCATGAAATATTTCATTATTCCGGTTTATTTCTCAAATCAAGTAAGAAAAAGGAAATTGATTTAAAACAAGTTACTTGCTCCACCGCTGGATGGTACTGTTGAAAGAGAAGGTATAGCAACAGCTGTTGAGCTCCGCCGTGAGCGTACTGGTGCAAAATCGGGTGTATAACGAGTCTTTTCTGCTGTTATCCCATTGCTCTGTTGCCTGAGAAATATGATTAATTCTACTTTTATTCAGCTACTTCATAATGTCAACTATAAATTCATTTCAAATCTTCACCAAATGTTATCCCACTGCTCTGTTGCCTGAGAAATATGATTAATTCTACTTTTATTGAGCTACTTCATAATGTCAACTATAAATTCATTACGAAATTTTCACCAAACCGCTTCTACATAGAAATAACGCTTGCGGAAGCATAAATCACTATTTAGTACCTTTTACCTTATTTCAAACGTACAACAAGGATAATGCAACGTTTAAACAACACAACTCTTTATACTCATCCCACCTGGAATAAATTACGGCATGAAGAACTTCTCAGAAATATAATAAACACAGAGTAACAAATAACCTAGTTTTATAGGGCGAAGTTGAAGCGTACGTTCGACAACCACTGGGACTACTTTTCAAATCTCCTGCAGTAGTACTCCGAGTCTCCGTTTTGCGAGGTTCTGCAAAAGAGAAAATATCAGCCATCGTTAGTTAACATAAGTCATACTAAACACAATTTATGTTGCTTCCTCTCTTATTCCAATTAAAGCTGTCACCAATTTTCAGGTCAAGTTATTAAAACAAATCAATTATAGACTTAAAACCTACCAGCCTGACATCGAGTGTTCCCCTTTTCAGGGCTCATCGCAACTCGCTGAATAACTACACATTCAGCGACCAGTAGACAGACATACCTGGAACACTGAATACATCCGAGAGGATCTTTCTTTCTGCTACTTCAAAATTAACGATCAACAACAGTTGCTTAGTTTCGCTTCATGCCCTAAACCAAAACTGTACCACAGGTGATCGACCTCAACAGAGAGTACCATCTATAAAACTGACATTACGTCTTACACGAGTGCAGCTAAGCGGTCACTGTGTAACGTACCCCACGCATTTCTATGCTATGCAGTACAATGAAAATGGTAAATGCCACCTGCGTTGCGTGCACATTTCGCTTTGGGACCAACGCGCTCGCGTCAAATTTTCGAGCGCGTTCTTTCAACTGTTGCTCAACAAACAGCCCAACTGCACCCACCAGCATGCGTGCTATACGTCAACGTACAATGCATGTCACCACATATCTACACGTTTATGAATATGTGTCACTGGACCTAGAGACGTTTCTGCGTCACCAAACTACTGTATGCGCCGCGTTGTTGCGAAGCAGAGGGACCTTAATTCGGCGACTGAGAAGAATTTTTTTCTGAAGTCCATGAATTTTGAAATCTGGAAGAAATAAAAGAACGAGTTCCGGAAAATAATTGGTTGGAGGATGCCATCCACAAATGAGGTACTGTTAAAAACTGTTGAATTTGCAATGCATTTTTAGGAATTTTATTTGGCCACTGAGCCTGTATTAGTGTAGGAGCAAGATGAGATTGATCGAAAGAAGATGTTAGTTCAACAGCGAATCTTCCCTCTTGAGATCGTACTCGGTTGTTGTTTCTGTTGATCAACATTGTGCTCCATGGAGTGGTCATTATGCGTGAAATCGTACCCTTTGCAGGGCTCTCCGAATGGTACATTTTTATTTCTGCTCCTCCTCAGGTGTGCGATGAATTCATACAAAAATGGCTATAGGCTCTTGGCTTGTTAGTTGATATCTCCTATAAACATTCAACCTTGATTTGATTCATAAATAATAATCGTGTCATAACAAAATATTCTGATCAACTTAACTGTGACTTTCTTAATGAAATTGAATGAACAAATGGTTTAACTCATTTACTGGTTGTATTGTGATGAATAACGAAGATATTCGTACTATACATTGCTGGAGCATAACGGAATGGGATAAGTTATCCTTGATAAACGTTCATCCATCTTATGAATAGTAGCATATCAGCCAAGTTGATGGTACAGTCTAGAGAAAGGGAAAGAAATACCAAGGATGTAGTGGTATGAGATTTACAAAGCGACTGTTTTTTAATCTGATGAATATAGCTTTTTTTTCTTTTGCATTTTTCAGTAAATGCTGAGTAAAAGCATGGGTTAAAAAATAAAAGCATGAGTTGAAATCTGTTCGGAATTTTTTTCAAAACTTGTCCAAACGTCTTTTAGCTTCAATTATTTGGGTTTTGCAGAAGAATAAAGCCAGATTTTTCAAATCTTTCCGAAAAAAACTCATTTTAGTTGCAATACTATTATTTGAAAAATGGATTTAAACAGAAAGCTGATACTTTGCTTCTGAAAAAATTTTCCTTTCAGAATATTATGAAAATTGATAAAAGTATAAGAAAATGTAAAAGATAGATAGGAATAAAAATTATAGTATTCTGAATAGACTTAGAGTTTCACAATCTTTTTTTCCTTTTTCATCATGAGATTAAATCTATGTTTTTTAGTTCGTTAATTATAAATTGAAAATCTTAACAGTCTTCAAATATTAATCAGTACTTTATAAGGGACTAACCAGAGCAAGAATAGTGTCAAGTGAACGTTCACTTATTTATCTCTATAGGAAGTTAGAAATAGAAAGTTGGAATAAATCAGAAGAATAGGAACGGTGTGCCTAGGGAGCTCCGCCTGCTGCATCTAATATCTTCTGAAGCAAAGTGTTCGAATTTTCAGCAGTATTTGAAGCTGAGTGTGTTCCGTTCCAGTTTGAATTATTCCTATACTGGATAAGCTCAGTTGCCGTGAAAATCCTCTCGTCGTTTCTTGAACGGCGACGCTCATTTGGTTTATTGTAAGGGAGAAGACGCTCCTCGATAAGCAGCATTTTTGAAAAGTTGCAAAGCCGAGAAAGGAAGCAGATTTGTCACCTTATACTTCCAGGTGTTTTATGCTCAAAACAAATAGTAGCCATGTATTTTTCTTTCTCTCTCTCCCTTTCCCTTCCTCTCTTTTGTTCAGCTCTCCAAGCAAAATGAGGCATTTCCATGGTTTCCTTTTCGATACACATACCGCTCCATTCCTTCTGCTTCTCGGTCTTTAAAGCATTTCACAGATTTTTTTTCTCACCATTTATAGATTAAAACAATGCCATAAAGAACTTATGAGTCCTTTATGGCTTCTTAATTTTAAAATGCGGATGTTTGCGGATCGTTATTCCTAGCAAAAGATATTTCGGATATTATCCTTTTTATAATGACATTTATTACCGGCCTTCTCTGACTTTCGTTTCTTCCAGTCTTAGCTTTCGTGCAACTTTTTTTGTTTTACTTCTGATTTCAATGAGATAAATTGAATCCATTTTCAAAAAATGAGAAAATAAAAAAACGCTACTTCATATTCCTGCTTTTAAAAGTTAAAAAAAACAACCATGATAAATGTATTCATGCACGAAAAAAAAAGACTTATAATATGATCCTCTTACACTAATTTTAATTTTTTTCACATTAGCCCGCAAATAGTGGAACTAGGACGGAAAGAAGAAATTAAATTAAATCAGCTTATTACTTTTCTTATTTCCTTTCGATCATCAATTTTTTTTTTTTCCTGCTATAAGGGTCTCTTGTTTTTGACTAAATGCTAACAAAACTACTATGTTATGGATAGCAACTGAGTTTTTACTTGACAATTTTTACATAAAAAATTGCTTATGTAAAACTCCAAAAGCAGTAGACGAATCGAAAATATGGGGACGAATTTCATTGGTATGAAAAGTCCAATGAAAAGGTATTCTAACCAATCGAACCAGCACCTTTTTTGCAACAACTGACCTTAAAATGTCAAAAAACTAAACCAAGAACATTTTACAACCTAATAACACACATCAGAATATTTCTTCGAAAAATCTCAATTTAGTTAGTCATAATACCTACAAAACTTCAAAACAATTTATTGAAGTTCATGCGAAACTCCAGTATGGGCATTCGAGAGGGACTGAATTTTCTTAATGAACAACTTTAAGTTAATTAAAAATCTATGGGGTTCTTTGCTAGAAATAAGCATTGCTTCATTAGTCCTCTGTTACTAATAATTATGAGATATGTTCTTCGAACATCCGATCAGCAGTCCAAACATTTCCAATAAATTATCACGTGTAGGTAATTTTTTCTTCTACTAAATAATTTATCTTTTTCGTTGTTCTCGCATTTTCAAATTTTTTCAGACCTGCTCACACTAGCTCCGTACAATATAAATCTTTTAAAATTTATCACGCATTCAAAATCAAATTTACCGCAAGTTCTCAAAAAAATATTTTGTTTTTACCGCAAGTTCTCAAAAAAATATTTTGTTTCAGAAACTTACTCTGGAAGCTGTTTCTCAGAAATATATTTCTGAAAAGAAATTATCTTTAAAAACATTTTTTTTAAAAAAAGAAATTTGGCTTAAAATTGTTACATTAAAAATTGCATTATTTTGAGGAACTTCAAACATCTACTGACTTTTTCTTAGTTGAGACAGGTTTATGTCATTGATAAAGTAAAAAATCGAATGTTTTCGATGTAACCTAGATCACGCATTCATGTAACTTACAGTGCGCAGTTTTTTACCTTTTAGATACCTTTGTAGTTACATATTCATTTTCTAGTACTGTTCAAGTTCCATAACGGCTTTTATTTTCAACACGTAGAGTGTCACTAGTAGAAATCGCTGATTTTTGGTTGATATGTAAAAAAAATTTTATTAGAAATTAGTTGATAAGAGCATTTGTACTCACCATAATGGTGACAGCTTTCATCGCAAAGTCATATCAAAGCCAAAAAATGTGGTATCTGCAAAATTGATTGTGAATACAGATTTTCCTACTCAACCGTTCATTGAATTTCTTTGTTTCGTTAGATTTAGAACAGAGGACCTTTTCCCTCCTGTTATCCCTCCGGAATTTACCCAGTCTGATCACCATTTAGTGATAATAAAGTAGCAATGACTGATTAAGTGATTAAGCATGGTAGCTACTAGCGTAGAAACATAGCAAGCATAGAAAACAATTTTGTTCAGTCTACGTCGAATATCTGTGGCAATGTCTTCCAAAACGGTGAGCGCTATGCATTCATTTTCCACTTTTTTTTTTTTTTGGTAACATGTCGCCAATTTTTATTCGTCCTCGTGGCTATTGTTGTAAATGATTTGAAAACGATTCACAGTAATAACGAACTCATTTAAAATTCTTATTTTATTTTACAAATACCGATGATAATCTTATCATTCATTCACTTATCAATCATTTTCGCCACTTTAATCTATTTCACTTTTCTTTTACAATGAAATACTAATTTTTATGATTACAGGAACTGATATATAACCGGAAAAAGTGATCGTAAACATGCTGCAACTGCCAGTAAAAACAACAAAATAGAAAGTATGATATGGTTGTCACTACCGACAGCTCAAGTAATTAGATCCAGCGGAAGGGATTAACAAATATGATGGAGTCTAAAAGTCTGCTTCGAAAGTAATTGCTTTCGCTTGAATGCTGAGCGTATAAAATCCCTTACTATAACAGAAATAGAATATACATTTTAATTAAAAGCAGTATCATCTTTCCGCAAGTTATGGAGATGGAGGAGACGCGGTTCCGCCTGGTTGTGTTGGGTCCTGGAAAAGTAGGGAAAACATCAATAATTCGCCGTTATCTTCATGGAACTTTCGATGAAAAATATAGGGAGACCGTTGAGGATCTTTATTCGAGAGATTTCAATATACAGGTTTTTGTTACTTTTAATTTGTTCGGTAGAACTCTCCTACTGTTCTAATAACGGTCATGTATATCCTGAATTTTCTTTCTCTGTTTTACTTTCTCGTAGAATGAAAATCAGTATGTTAATGAGACAGGGAATGAAAATATCACTGGAAATTTTGGACACGAATTTCGATTATCCGGGTATGCGCAAAATTGCAATAGCATCTGCAAATGCATTCATGCTTGTTTTTGCGGTCAATGATGTGTCCAGCTTCAAACAGGTTTTGATGATTTTAGTTGAAATTCTTCGTATCTTATCCATCTTCAAAAGTTCTGTGTAGGAAAAAGATCAAATGAAAAACTGAGACAAACGCCAAAAAAAAAAACTTTTCCATGTTTAAAGATCCTTAAAGACATAAATTTTTCACTTCAGATGAGTGACATATGGACACAAATTGTGCAGCAACGAAAAGATGCTCGAACCCTTGCAACTGTTATTGTTGGAAATAAGTGTGATTCATCGTCTCAAAAGGTGCTTAAATAGTGACATCAAGCTGTAAAATGATGTTTGTGAGATCTTTCAACAATCAAAGGAGAACATTTTCGATATCATACTAATTTCTGAAAACTTTGATTTAGATTTTTGAAGCAACAGTTCAAGCATGGATGCAACGTTTGAATTTCAATATAAGCTACGTCGAGTCTTCTGCAAAAATGAATTATAACATAGTAAAGATTTTTCAGAATTTTTTGGAACAAAGTGATTTATTGGATAAAGAAGTGAGTTGTAGATAATTTCTTTTTCTTTCATTCTACTGAGATACTTCTAGACTATGTGGATCAAAACAATCCCATATATTTTTTATATACTGCTCCTTACGATTAATTATTACGTAACATACAAATAAACGTGCGTTGATGTTCGAAATGTTTCATTTCTCGTCCACACGACGAGGTTTCTTATGTTCCTTTGTAACCATATGAAATTATTCATGTCTTCCTGAAATACATCCGGTAATTATTTGTTCGATTCGGATTAGTCTATTTTGCATTACTAATCATTGGTTAAATTAACTTGTTACTTATCACCTGCTTCCAAACCCTCGCTCTTATATCGACTCATTTTTGTTGCTTAAAGTATGGACATTTTTTTTTCCAGAAATGGACAGAGCAGCAAAAAGTACAATTTCGTGAACTTTCGCCAACAAAGACACTTAGCAGAAACTGGTCATTACGGGTAAGTACTATTGTCTCATTACATTAATATGCCAAAAACAAATGCCTAACTGTTCTTGAATATACACGCAAAATTTATAGTAATTTTAATTTGGAAACTTCTATTAAGTATTTATCAACAACTAAATGGAAGAAGTTAGAACAGGACAATGGACCGAGTGATAACGGTCACACTCATCCGAAACATTTCTCCCACGCCATTTCATGCCGCAACTTCTTGAAATGCTGAATCGTCAACCACAAAATCCTGGAAATTTGTTGTACAAGGAATAATTGTTTTCCAGCTTCTATTCGTCAGACACTGTCTTCTTTTCAAACAAAATGTAGTGTTTCCTTCTTATCTTCATCCTCCTCACTCATCTCAATCGTACATTTGAATCCCTGATGATCTGTCAAAGTATATGACACCTTAGTTTCGATTTCTATAGGTGAGCATCATTTGAACTAATAGTTTAGAATTTTGAACAAAGACTTCATCACGTGTTAATTATTGATAATTGCAGGTTGTTTCCGCTAAAGATAGCAGTCCAAAAAGTTTTAATCGATCAGGCAGTCTCCTACGACGCTCAAAGCACCTTTCATTGAGAATAAAACGTCAGGATAAGGAAAGTGATTGTAAGATATCATAGCTGCAAGATGTCACCATTTCTTTGATGATTATGTAAATTCTGTATTGACAGATCACTTTTGAAAGCCATCCTGATGTTGCAGTTTTGATTGTACTGCCTTATTTATATTTTCATAATAAAGGTAAATGTTTTTCTTTGTAACACAATCATTCCGAAGCTTCTTTTTTATCATCTCATGTAGCGATAATTTTCACTCTGATGATAAAAACGAAGTTTCCCGTTCGTATTACAAGCGTTCTTACCACAAAATCTGCTCTTTTTTTAGAAATTAACTATTAATAAGTCAATTTATTCTGATATACTTACCTTTTCCCATTTATACTCTCCTGTTAAAAATTTATTCTGATGTACTTCCCTTTTTCCGTTTATACTTTCCTCTTAAAATCATTAACACCATGGTAAAAATTAAGGGCCGTTTCTATTAAAAGTAGCTACAAATTACGCAAATGGCTTCTGTTTCGCTTCGGGTGTGAGCAAGTAATGACAGGAAGGATTGGCTAATGTCAACTGTTGGAATAAATTAGCAAATTTTGGTTAGTTTAAACTATTCACAATTTGCCGACAGTATACGCGTGTGTGTCTGGCGGCATTGATAAATACATTTTGGCGTTTTAAAATTTGATTGTCCGTTAGACAAACAAACAAGTTGTACATATGAATTTGTTTCACATTCTCTTGTCTGTATTTTAGAAAAAATTTGTTTTCCTTCCTTAAACTAATTTCAAGTACCGAGCAATACTTCTGCAGTAGAGAACTCTGTTCTGGAACTGCCACCTCTCTGCACTGTTGACAACTTTTATTTATTTGCGAAACTGGCAACCTCTCGAGAACTTTGTCATGCAGACCGATCTGCACATCAAAATTACGGCTCGGTAGTTAGTACGAGATATCTTTTAAGAATCTAAAGTAAACTGAGAAATCACTTGAACCAGAGAAACTCGAAGAAACAAAAGGAATTTTGTTAGAAGGAGTTTTAAAATACAAATGGCGGAACAAATGGTTGAAACATCCTCAGTTCTTTTCTTTTCTGATTAATTAGAAATGTTCGAAGAGCATAATCTAAACTTTGAAACATCTAACAGTTCTCAACCGGTTTTGTTGAATGAAATCAATTAAAATTATATCGGGGTAGGAATTCAGTCAGAAAATCAACATATGATCGGTTATTTCTAACTTAAGGAAAAATTTTCAACAACAACAAACATTTTTTCAGAGTTCGTAAAGCAATTTTTCAGGGATCAATTCTTTTCAGTTGTGAAACTTGGGTGGACTTCTACAACTGGATTCATCGATATTATCAGAGGAATACTTGATCCATCTGAAAGCAACAACAGAGTGACGACGATTAAAGTTATTTGAAAAAGATAATTTATCGGTGTAGGGGAAAACTGCAGTAAACTGACGATAGTTGGATTTTTTGCCGATACCAGTCGGTATAATTGATCATGTCGTCATATTTGTGGGAAGAAAATTTCCTGCTCTTCATTTCCTAAACAGTAGTCTGATGCGGTACATGAAAAGGGAGTTAGGGAGGAATTAATGATCATTTTTTATGGTCTCTTCAGAACGATGAATCTTAAGGGTTTGTGGGATAATAGGGAGGGAGGATGAACAGAGTACTGATATTGTTCAGCACTGGAATGCAGTGTTGTGTATGCGTGCTGATTGGTTCGCTGATGCGACGATGTTTCATTTGTAAGGTCACCGTCATTACTGCAGTATTGCATCGGCGTCATCGTGTGCATGCATGCAGATGACACATAATCTGCAACTGCTTCTCACAGCTATAGCTTAACACTGCAAGCAGTCTTGGAAGCAGAAAGTGCACGCAAACTACAGAAGGGAATCTGTGCTAGTCTACGAAGATGCAAACAATATCGCTGTGTAGGTAACAATCGGGAGATGTGTGAGGTGGAAGGAGCTTACCTAAGCTTACCTTACCAGAGATGCGAGGAGTGTTGTACCTCTCAGCAGCAGGTGTGTGTAACTTGCAGTGTGCCCTTCGCCTGCGCGACCGTAGCAGCGACGAAGACAGCGACCACGACGACAGCGAAGGAGGAGGACATTGCGGAGTCGAAGTTGCTGTGCACCATCATCTCATCTCATCACACATACATTTTCTCTAAGGACTGTCACCGTGTGCGGTCATGTGGTCCTCGCCTTTACTGCTGTCCCTCACAAGCGTTTTTGGCCTGCTGGGCCTGGCGTTGATCACATTGGCCTTGGCTACTGACTCATGGACCGATTATCAGGTATCATCCATCTCCTTTTTATTACAATACCATGTACATCCCATTGATCTGATGATCTGTTTTTCTGCTAAAAATTAATTTGTATTGGCAGTGACCTTCATTTCAAATTTCTTAGTCGTTCAGTGAGTGAGTGAGTGAATTTACTGCCTGTTACGTGTTTATAGAATTTCTGTTCAGTGCATAATAATGGTAGCTAATTAACACTGGTATAAAATTTTCCACACTATTTGAAATGATGATTTCCACTTTTGGAAAATTCAAAACAAATACACTATATATGGTTACTATCGCAAATATATTCTTCAGTAGCCTATCTAATTCAGTGCTTCTTTGCTGCTCATATCTTTTTGGGCTTATAACTTCACTAAGGACGATCTGGTTTCTTACAACAACCGCACTTGTTTGATTCCATTTTCATCATCCGTCATCATTTTTCCCACTCGATCTAAACATGTATTTAAAAATTCTACATAAAGTTGTCCAGCAGATTTAAATTCAATCAGAAAATTCTTCATATATTTAGAAACTTCAAAAATATACTTTTCATTTGTCAGCACGTAAATTGGTGTTTTAAATTCCCTTTCCCGTTAATATCCAGCCCAAATTCCGATAAATTAAAGTTCTGAACGACCAGTTGAAAACAGAGGCGATTTATTCTGTTTATAAATCAAGACGGTTGGAAGACAGTTCATTGTTTGCTGAAAACTATGTGACATTTTGCTACTAAATCGTAAATAAATTGATGTACCCGTTACTTACATTTGCTTATTTCATCGAAAAAGTAATCGATATTTAGCAAAGATTTTCTTGCCTTTATTTCGAACTTCTCGAAACAGTTAATCATCCTTTCAATCATTTCTTGATGTCTTTCATCTATGGGTGTTATCAGTAATTATTATCAGCGAACTGTATGCAGAAATATAAGTCATTTATGTTTACGTCATTCGGACACCTCTATTTTGACTTATTTGTTGCTGTATCAGCTGAATTCTGAGCCGTCTAAAATGTTAATTCATTTTTCAGGCCACTGTATTACTAAAGAGTTTGTAAGCTTTTAATGAAATATCATATTTCGCAGCGTTGGTTACCAGAGTACACTTGTACTGTTCATTTTTGGTTTTGCGCTACAATCATACCCAAATTCAAATTCATAAAAATCTTGGTGATGACTGCTTCTGCGATAAACAGAAAAAATTTGTTAGATTTATCCAAAATATCTGAAATATTTATAAGTAATAGTTTCTGCCTTTCTAGCAAAAGCGACGAAAATCTGTTGCAAAAACTGACATCCCCAGCATTAATTTTATTTTTGCCTACTTAATATGAAGAGTGAGTTTTTTCTGATGTCAAGTATAAGGTTTATTTTTTTATTATCGTGTAAAAAGTGAAATGATACGATATCGCCAATGAAGTTTCAATCATTAAAAATTGATTAAAAAAATTGAAATAAATTTCTGAAATGAAATTCAAGCTGAACTGACTTACTAGGGCAGAAGATCTACGAAGACAAATTTTTGCACTTACTATAATTTTACAGTTTCATCATTATACTGATTAACAAAAGTTATAAGACTCTCGCAAATTCTTTTTTACTACTTTTTTTTTATTGGTCTGTATGTCAATATTTTCTTTGCATATAAAAGCATTGTTTATAACCTGAATTCTCACATGCAGTGTCAGCCTTTAACCAAAATTTATTTCGCTACCGTTAATTGTACTTTTAACAGATAGTCATGCTGTTTTATAGAATTTGCCATGAGTCTGAAAAAAAAATCAGTCAATAATTCAACTATTTCCGTCACAAATTAAATTTTTGTTTGCTTGAAAATTTATTATTTTCAAGAAATCTTCAGAACTCTTATTAAATTTCTCCTGAAGTTTTGGATTGAAACTGCTACATTTATCATGATAATGCTATTTGACTCACATTCAAAACGAACACTTCAAATACAAATAGCAGGCAAAAAGGGCCCTAAGAAAATTTCAAAAATTTCTCAAGAAGTGAGTGACAGCACAATAATAACTTCTTTCAAGTGAAAAACATGATTTTTTAGAGTATTCAACTGAGATTACTAATTAAAGAAGACGAAGGAATATTTTATCAACTTTCCGGCTAATCTCTATATATGCATGCCATCCGGGTGGATTTAACAGGGGATACCTAAATTTATCACTGCCATATGTATATATTTGCATTTATATTCATTTTGTTATAGCTTAATATTGTAAAACAATTTGTAGCTTGTTTTATATAAACTATAGAAACTCGCAAAATTTCGGCGGTAGAAGCATATTGTGCTAGACAGAAAATGCAAGAAATTCTGTAATATGAAGTCTAGTTTTTTTTATAAAGAGGGGATTTTGAAACACTGAAGTTGACCTCCTCCTCAGAGGAAATCACCTTGTAGTGAAGTGGGCAAAGTTTGATGATCAGTACCAAACCGAATTTACAACAATAGTAAAAATGGTCATTATTTGCTTATATTCATACCCATTTAGTATGATGTTTAAAACTGGATTTGAAACTTTATTTTCATATTTCAGGTAAATCGACGAGAAATAATCAATAATATGAATCGAAATACGGAATTAAATGCTCGTTTGAAAGATAATGTTGTACGAAATCCGTTGTACTTTTCACGCAGTTATGGTCTCTTCCTCGTGTGTTTTTCAGACGCCGTACCTTCTGGTAATGAAATTTAGTTTATTATTTACGCCAGATTAATGGCGATATTAATTGCATTTGTGTCTTTCATAACTGATCAACAAATAACGATGGACGAAATTTGACCTTATACCTAGAAACTTCAGTTAGATGATCTGGTAGCTCACTGGTTAATTCTTGAATTGTTATTGGTTTTTGTTACGTTTTTGGTGGTCCATTATTTTAGTAATTAGAACCTCACAAAAGTATATCTTACAGAAAAGTTACTTGTGGCTGGTAGATTTAAGCAACTAGTAGAAAAAAGAAACTTCCTATACTATCCTTTGCATTGAAGAATTTCTCTAGAGTTATGCTGCTCATTTTTTTTTTTTTTTGAAAATTCTATTCGAAGTTTGTCATCAATTATTGTTAAATTACTAGTCACTACTCATTAAACCTTATACAACTGCTATATCAAACCGTAGATATCGTATGTAACCGGAAAAATTAATGCCGTATCAGTTGAATAATCAGAATTTCACTGAAGGAAAATGTTATTAGGCTTCAAATGGGGATAAAGGGCTATTTAATTCGTCAGGT
>PQVD01003164.1:0-11541 GCA_003012265.1 Setaria equina
AAAAAAAAAGAAAAATAAAGAGCAAACAAATCGAAATATAGAATGAATCAATTTCGATTAGAATGAATTGGCAATGTTCCACAGTGTACAAGAGTAACCAACCATTCCAAGCTAATTAATTAAGGTAATATTATTTATGAATTTAATCTTAATGAGCATTTTACACTAAGTGCATAAATTAAGTAAAGGAGCATTGATTCGAGCTAAGCAAGATAATAAAATAATCGGTTTGTTAATAATGATGAATGAGAAATATCACATTATTATTAAAGACTATTTGCTAATATTAGCAATTATAATATCTAGTTTATAGCTTTCACTTTCTCCCCTTTTTTTTTTCTTTTTTTTCTTTTTTTCTTTTTGCTCCATTTTTTTTTTACAATTTCAAATAGTTTGGCAAAAGTTTTTTTTCTTTTTTTTTTTCTCCAAAAATAGAAGAACGATGTCATGAAGAAGGCTGTTTTTTTTTTTTTTTAGGAAAGCTTAGAAGTTTCATCTTGAATATATATGGTCATGTAAATTAGCTTTATGTTATAATGTTAGATTCTGTTCAGTTCAAAGTATTTTTTTTCTTCCCTTTATAAATTATCATCTTAAAAGCAACTACTTATTGGGGGAATTTTTCAACAAAATTTTAGAAATGAGGCTGATCCGATAATTTTTCATACTCAACCAGCATAGATTGAGCACTGGCCGCGCTATCGAAAAATTTGTTTTTGGTTTTTTTTTTGTGTGTTCTGAGTTGTTAGATAAGGAGAGTTGTTAAAGTGGGTGTTTCTATTTTTAGCTTTTTGCTCTGGAAATGTAAATTTAAATTGACGTTTCAATGGAATTTAAATTTCAGGCGAAATTTTTTTTGGTGTTTGGTTTAAAACGCTTAAGTGAAAATTTTGAATGAAGTTACTACTTCATACGGCTATGAAGCTAGTGTGATTGCTAGGTTTTACGTTCTTGTTATAATGATACGTCAATTTCACGTATCGAACAGATAGCATGTGTGAATATCTTAGACTTAATATTTGTTGCTAACTGTTATGCTACTTAATTCGTGTTCTTGCTGGGCCTAAATTCCAGCCAGTTCAATTAATTTCAAATTATCTGTAGTTGAAAGTTTATTTTTGCATTATTTCCAGATTACTTTTAGTCACTTTAAATCAATTTTAACTGACCTGGGTTTTACTTGATTTTGATTATGACTTCTGTTGATTTTATGCTTGGTTAAGTCGGAATTACCATAACCTAAAGGGTTGCTTTTTGTGCTGTTCGTTTGCAATTTCGGATTAAAGTTCCTTTTAACCTTGCCAAGTTTGACTGCGAAATCGCCTCAACTAGAATTGTGTTTTGGCTACTTCGTTTATAATATCGTATCTAAAGTTGGAACTAAAATCCATTTACGAATGGTCTTGGGTTACATAGGCCAAATCATATTTCTTTTCTCCTTGGTTGTCCAATGAATACGGAATCCGAGATTTCTGAATTTCAATTGTTTATCTAATGTTCTCATTTTCTGGTCTTTTTTTTATGTTCTTTTGAAATTGCAGGAAGTTGAAGTTGGCTATAATGTATTGTTAACAATGGACATAGGCACTAATGAACTCACTCGTCCATTCCGGATCCCAAGACGAAGAGCTGGTGATAGCGGTACGATAGAAGGAATACCAGACAAGGTGGATATAAAGATTAGTTTATAACATAAATCTTCACATAAATATTAGTTCACAGTATAAATTCCTAACTTTGCTATTCAACTATGAGATATATAATGCAGAAATGTGTAGATGAACTTGTCTTCATGTATATGAATGATATACTTGGACTTAATGGATGATAGATCGAGGAACTAGATGGGAGCAAAATAGCCAGATTTAATTTTGGTAATTTGGATCTAGTGGTTGCAAGTAAACTGATCATAGTGGTCTGGATTGGGTGATAAAGCACTCTTCTTCTATTTTTTTTAACTTAAATTTAGGCAAAGGATGGTTTATGGTTTTCCAGCTTGCTCCATGGAAACCGAAAAGTTTAAAGAATCTATTCCAAGTGTTACTTTGTTAAGTCTTTCTGCCTGTTGCAAAGCGTCTCTTTCCTTAAAAAATTGGTTTACTTTCAAATCTGGTTAGCAGCATAAATGTGTTTTTTTAGAACAGCATGAAAATCCGTGAGTGTGAGCTAACATAACTTTTCAGACAAAGCGACTTCGTTTGGGAGGTCAGTCAGATTCTCGTTCTCCACTTGTCTCAACGTCTTCGGCTCGCAAGAATGATTCAGCATTTTCTAGCCGTATTGTGCCTCCTACCAAGAAAAAGTTAGTCGTATTTTTAAAAAAAGCTCCTCTCAAGTGGAATTGTTTCAATGATAAGTCAGCACGTGGTTTGTTTTCCTCTTGCGTTAGACGGGAATCACTCTATGTAACTTAATTTTAACCAAAGGTTGATTTGACTTAGTATTAAAGCGCTGCAATTATTTATTTAAATTTTTTTCCCATAATATTTGAATAAGACCAGGTGTGCGAACATGTCGCGTCTCCTTTAAGATTTCCCTTCATTGTTTCAGAACTATACAAGATCATCAACAAATCCCCACACATTCGAAGAAATCAAGACCAGGGGAACTTTTCGATCGAATCTTAGATTCCATGGTAAACCCTCCGAAAGAACGGAAAAAAGATGCACGTAAGAGCGTCACATGTATTTTTTTTCATAATAAATGAAGAAATGTCGGAGGCAGTAGAATGTTTTATTTCTTCTCTGCAAACTCTTTCACCACCTGTTATAGTGCAATTGTTTATGTTTATTTTTTTAGTAATGGAATATTACGTTGAGTCTTGCTGTTCTTTGACCTAATCATCATAGTTATTCAGAGAGGGAAAAAATTTTATTATGATAGAGGTTTTTCGCACCTTCTAATATTTATTTAAGCTCAAGATGATGTCGATGAAGCAGGTC
This sequence comes from Setaria equina, assembly GCA_003012265.1. Classification (NCBI taxonomy): domain Eukaryota; kingdom Metazoa; phylum Nematoda; class Chromadorea; order Rhabditida; family Setariidae; genus Setaria; species Setaria equina. Next base: position 2,943 of record PQVD01003164.1, read on the forward strand.
CAAGCGGTGTGGCAGCTACTACTAGCAGCAGTCCACCCAAACGAACAACTTCTGGACTTACACGTGAAGATTTGGAACGTCATCAGAATGATGATTCCTCTTGTTATGCTTTTATGCAGCGAGAAGGATTAATGGAGCGTTTGCTTGGGCATAAAATGTTGACGGGACGTGTAGATTCTCACATTGTCCTTGGTTTCTTACCATTCGATCCCAAAGATAATCCACCATCCCGAAATCGTAAAAATGTTAGTTTATTGGTTTTTCGTTTCCTTTGAAGGTCGTGCTTATAGAACTCATTTATTTCTGAGGACTCATTTATTTTTAAGATAGTGCATCATCAAATATCCAGTTCTAATATGCTGGCTTAATTTTCCATAATGTGTTCTCTGTCATGAAGTGCAGTATCTATTTATCGGTCTTAAGGAATCAAAGATTTAAATTACAGATTAAAATTTTTGTTTCAGTCAACCAGTAAAGTAGACGATTTTCCAAGCATATGCGAACCTCCCCCTGTTGGCATTGCGAATGAAGAAAGACGGGGACCAAAAACTCCACCCGGTTCACCAGGCCATGATGCAAATTCTTCGATGTTGTCTTCACGTGGTGTTGGTTCGGCTTCTCCTTCAAGCCCTCCACCTCCGCCTCCTGCCGACGAAACGGTTGCTTTCTCAGGAGAGGTATAGTATATATTTTTGCCTGTGAAGTTGTCCTTTTTAACCATTGAAGTTCCACTGAATTCTGTTTCATAATTGAATTAGGATCGACACAGCGTACTTTAAATAGACAAATGCTTCATTTGTCTCTCGAAAAGTGATCTTTTTTTAGGATAGTAAATTAAAAGTGGAAGAAACGCCTGATTTGATAGCTGAAATGGCAGAGCTTACAAAACTTCCACATAATCAATTGGCCGAATGCTTAGGGGAGGAGTTGCAGAAAGCGATGAAACAGGTTCATAATTTTGTTATTTCTACGTTTTTTCTTTTCTCGAAATATCCAGATAAATGAGTAGGATCAATGCTGCACATTTTCGATTAGACGTGAAGCTTGCAAGAAGTGTGACACTTAGCTTATTCAAAACCGCATCGAATATATCAGTGAAGCAGAAGATGTGAAGTAGTCTTTTTTAAGGTTGACCACAAAGTTTTGCTGGAAACACTGAAAGATGCACTGTTGAAGGTTGGCAAAAAGAACGACGAGCAGCAAGATGGGTATCTTTTTTGTTTTAGGGTCTTTGCTCAAAAAGGGATAAAAATCAGTTTTGAAATCTTTTTGTTTTTTTAATTTAGTCTATGCTCCCTTTATTTTTTCTATTGTAGGCAGAATCAGCCAGGTTCCAAAGAAGATATGCGCATGTATCCGGTAGAAATGGATTTGGAAAGTAATAAAAGTGTCAGTGGGAATGGCGTCTTGCTGCCACCACCGCCACCTGCACCGCAGACACCTCCATCACCAAATATGGTTCCAGCATTGCCTGTTGGTCTTCCTGCTACTCCGGTAGTGATGCCGCCAACTGTTTTGCCAACACCTCCACCACCACCACCTTTAGTTATGCTGCACCCTGGTGCGGCTTCTCAGGTTCTTGTTAGTACGTCGGCAACCGGAAATGCTCCTTCTTTATATCCGTACTTCCCACCACCTCCACCTCATCAGCTTACTGTTGATCAGAGTGTAAAGCCGTCTACGGTTGCTGGACCTCAAACATCTGCTGCTGCTGCTCCTCCTGTAATTTTTGCTGGTGTTCCATATGCAGCTAATCTTGTCGCAACGTCGTCATTAGCGGTGCCATCCTTAAATCTCGCATCGCATGCACCAGCGGCGACCGCGCAACCTGCAGGTTTGAACTTTTCTGTGACACTTGCTTTCATATTTTATTTGATTTTGAATGGCAGGAGCGCGGATTTCGTGGTTTGTGTCATGTGCCTTGAATTTTTATTTTCAGTTCCATAGTTTTTTAAATTCCAGGAATGGTCAATGCATTCCAGAGTATCCCAGCATCATTGTCCCATGTTGCAGCGACTCCCACTGTTTCTACTGGTACACCATATACGAATCAAACTTCAACATTTGCATTGTATCCTGGTCCATCTTCCCAACCATTACCACCAGCTACAGTAACTTTTGCAGCTGGTAATCAATATCCACCAGCAACACTTGCACCAAACAGTCACTACAGCTCAGCGAATATCAGTGTTGCTAACAATAACAGCTCAACAGTAAAAGTGAATGATCATCCAACTGTTATATTGCCACCTACAGTGCTGCATCCATATGCTAGTGCCACAAATTATAATATCACTGGCAACTCGATGCTGCCATATTCGATTCCCACCACATCTAGTACGGTCGTGACAACTGGTAGCTCAGTTACAACAGTTACTATTTCGTCTTTACAGCAGCAGCAGTCTTCGAAACCCTCGGTAGCATCAAATCCATCGTTTGGTTGCCGACAGCATCAAGCTGGAACGGATAGCTATTCAGCCGCAAATAGCAATTGCAATTTCTCTGAATTAAGAACACCTCAAGATTCATATCATTCTCAGTTTCAGACAGCAAATTACTCGCCACCACTCCAGCAACAGCAACCGCATCAAAAACAGCAGCACCAAAATCTGAATCTCCCAGGAACCTCATCAAATGGAACTGCGGCGGTCACTGGTGCTTCCGGTATTTTTGGTACACAACAGCAACAATTGGATGAAAAACCTTTCTCTACGAATTTCTCATGCCCACCACCTCTTCAAATGCAGTCTTCACTGGAATCTGTACCCACATCAAGCAGTGCAGCATTTAATGGTGCTGAAACAGGCTCATCGCTGTTTCTTTCATCTAGTAATATGAAAGCAGAATCTGTTTCGAAAAATGCAGCTGTAATTTCGGGCTACAATTCGGATCGTTCACGTGGTGGAGTTATTAACAACACGGCAGCAAATTTCGGTGGCACAAAATCATCCGATGAACAGATTTCGGTACCCTCCAGTCAAAACGTAATCAAAACATTACTTTCTGCACTGTCCATTCCGCAGAGTAGTGATAACGGTGTTCCCAATAATTCCACATCGGCACCTGAAACTAGCGATGGGGATCGGGAAGTTGATTTTTGTTGGCCACCGGCTAATATAGATGCTCGTTGGTCTCATGAATCTGGTCCTTCTGTATCTGAAAAAGCCAAAAAAGCAGCACCACTAGTGCCGCTTTCTTCATCAGCACAGTCGGCTAATGCTCCTCGAATGATGTTTTTCGATCAACCTGTAAGTGCTCATACATTTGTTATATATAAAGCATGTTGTATAGTAAATTAAGGAAGTTATCGTTAGACTATGATAGCTAGATTTGTATGTAGCGTGTCATCACTGCTCAAAAAATATTCCACCAAGATTTACGCATACTTTCTTTGGTCTAGTTTTCTATTCGACTCCATAATCATTCATCAGCCTCAATGTTTTTTGAAAAAAAAAAAAGGATGAATTGGAAGATTTCCGTTACTTTAACCATTGTGTATCATCGATATAAAAAAAAAGTTGCTATCATTTTATAGGCGTCTGCAAATTCCACGGTACTGTCAACACGCGCTGGCACACCAATGATACGACCTCGTCCACCGCTTCCTCCACCAGTTCAAAACCGAATGCCTTTGAATAGGTTACCCAGAGCACCGCCGGGATCGTCACCACTCTCAGGACTAGCATCGGGAGGTCTGCGAGTACGACCACCTTTCAGACCTTCGGGACCACCGACACGCTCACCTTTTCCATCTTCAATGCCAGTTCCGCTGAGACCACGTCTAGCTCCACCTTTCTTTGGAAGACGGCCGCCATTTCCGCTGCGACTTCCCCCGCCGGGTATGCGCCCACCCCGACCTCCATTTCTGCGATAGCATACCTGTAAGTTAATTTTAAACTTCATATATGGTTTTAGATATTTGCCAGTAAATTGATATTAATCTCAGCTCGTATGCTTTCCATCCTGCTGCACTTTTGCTTCCTCTCAGGATCTCAACTGCATGTATCCCATCACAGTGATGGAAGCAAGCAAGAGAGCATCATTCTCGGTGTATTTTAACGATGCTAGGAAGGCAGTAATCTCGAAAGCTTAACTTCGATAGCTCCAACCATGGCTTTAAGAAACAGTTTGACAGTTATTACCTCTTTTAGGAATTCTGATACACGACTGTAATCAGCGTATCATCGCCCCATCACCCGAAGACGCCCAGCATTGAATGTTTGAATGGTAACTGTAATTTACTTGCTTTTTTTTTTCTCATTTACTGAACTGTTCGATCCTTTCCAGAAATGTTTACTAGAGAAGTGGTGCGTGGAATCAGTGAAGTTCTAGGATGTTGCTCAGAACAATTTCTCCCGTGATACTTGAAAAAATGATCAGCAAAAGAATTTCTTTCTCTACGTCCTTGGATCTTTTTTTATTTTCTCCCAATATAAAGTGCATGAACAAATTCATGCCTTATATCACTAGTAATCTCAGTCCGTAAAGGTTGTAGCGGGTAATTTAGTTAAATCGTAAGATTTCATTGTTTTTCTGCCTTAGCTGAGATCTACTTAAACTGTACTATTTGGACTTTCAGGTCATCATCCTTCAGAAACTTTTGGATTCTTTTGAAGTTTAATAAATTTCAAAGGCTCAAATCTCTCCAAAATTCTGTAAATATCTTTTCATACAGCAGATCTTCTCGTACAACTTTTTACAGATGAATTTTAGTTGAGAGTAATCAAATAGAAAATGAATGAGGATTTTCCAAAAGTAGTAGAGTGTTTATGGGCGTTTGGTGCTTCACACTCAGTAACCAGTGCAGTACTAATTTTTATATTTGTTGTGATAGTATTTATGTATTTATATGCGAATATTAATATTAACACATCTTTTTATTTTATTCAAATATATTTATTATTATTTTGGTGATCAAATTCGTAGCCTCAAACCGGAAGTCGCGGTTTTTAGAATTATTCTTTTATAGAATGTGGGATTTCTTGAATTGTTATTTGATTCCAGAATTTTCTATGGTTTATCTGATGTCAGATTTTAAGTCTGAGCTATAGCTTTATCGTATAACTGAGGGGGCATATTGGCGGAGACTTATCCTTCTGTTTTAAAAAGAACTGGAAATTTGGCAGGTCTTTCTGCCTTTCCTAGGAAAACGCGAAATTTAAACGCTCAAGTATACACTGCTATTATTAGGTCTCTAGGATGTGTTAAAATATCTAATTTCTATGTTTAGACCGCTTGGTTTTCTCCAGCTAATAAGCCAGCTCATATTAACTTTTTCTCTGATTTCCTTCATCTTCACGAAATACGATTGTAAGAAGAAGTAAGCTGTTCCCTTATCACAATTTCGTTATCCAGTGTTGGAGGTATTGCATTTTTCGCAAAATTTAATGCTTAGTTTAATATCTTTGCTTCGCAAATAGGTTTTTGGGATTATTCTTTATCGACACAGGAAACTGATGAATTTTTGTTCTCTTGCAGATAGCTACTTCTGATGTTTCTATTTTCATATTTTTTCCATATAACATTACTTTGTTTTAATCTGTGGGAGCTCCGACATGTGAGCTCTTTAAAATTTTAAAATACTATTTTAATTTTAAATTATGTATGAACGCCAAGCGATTTTGGAGCTTCCCGTATTTTTTCTTTGTCGTCACGTTTTTATTGGCTTGAACGTGCGGTGCTCGTGCTTTGTTTTCCTTTTTATTTTGTCAAGTTTGAATCCAGTTTTAATTTAAACACTAAATAAGTTTTCAACCGATTGTGCGGAAGGTTTGTTCTGCAAGGCTTGGGATATAGTACATTTTTGACCAGTAAAGAAGATTTGTTTTGGATATAGGTTCGAAAATTTACAGAATTCTTTCTATTGTTTATGATTGCTTGTTCAATAATGTTAATGAAATCAGTGCAAGTTGTGTCTGTCGCATGTTTCCGATTTTTATGTTTCTATTTCATTGTTTCATTTCATTCGCATTTCCTAGTTGTATTATGAAGTCTTGTAAAAAAGTAACCTGATTCATTCATTTTCTCGTCTCCTTTCCTCACTGACTACAGCTATAATTTTTCGAACCTTGTTCCAGTGCTGTTGTACACGAAATTAAATGAAATTTCAAAAGTTTCAACACTTGTACAGGTTTACTTTTCCATCTTTGAAACAAAATCGTGAAATTTATAATATACATTTGAAAAACAGAAAGAAATCATTCCATTAAAATGATCCATTGAAGAGGTTGTTATGCTTTCAACATTTAGCAGAATATAACACAAACAAGATGTCCTAATTTTCCGTTTAAAATTCAGAACACTTTTTTTATCAAGCTATTTTAATGAACTGACTTTGGGTTAATTACCAATTCGTATCTAAAAGAAATTTTCAAAATTTCGGCCCTAACTATTTATTGACTGTGTTTCGAGATTATATACTTTGAACACTGACGGGAATCAGTCAAGTTTCTAATTTTACGATTTCATAAATCTTCCATTAATAAGTTTAGTTCATTGTCAAGAATTTACCTGTAGTACTGAAGATGTCGTCCTAGTTCTTCTGGGATTGTTATTTAGTGCAAAAAATAGGTTACTATATCAGTGTTTTTGGCTCATATCGAACAATTTAACAGTTAGTAGTATTAAAAGCAATCGATAACAGGTATCCATCCGTAAACGAGATTTACTTTTTTGCCGTAATCGAGTAATTCATCCGAGAAATTGTCCACAAAATTAGAACCTGGTGGTATTTGTGAGGATCGTTACTTTTACTTTTGATCAAGATGATTTAGTCATTTAGACGGGAATTCTTTTTTTTTGTTTTTAACATTTCATCCATTTCTTCAGTAGCATTGATAAAACAAGATCCAAAAACTATCGAAGTATTGAATTTTAAGTATATCCTGATTGTAATAGCATTCTGAATTAGAAGTTATTATTTCAGTGTGATTTTAACTCGAGAGCAGTATCAATTCCTGTCATCAGACAGAAAGAACAAATACAAGATGCAGATAAGGCTAATTCCAAGAGAGTATGTTCAATTTTTTTGTTAAAAATATACATAAAGGATGAGTTTCCCGATTTCATGAGCTTTTTTTTTTTTTTTTATGAGCCAAATTTTGCTGCAAAAACTGAAAAGCAAAATTGTACACGTCTGGATATTTTATTCCAATCGATCAATCTAATTAACATTCAATCAAATCTGATATATTTTATTCGAACAGTGCTCTAACAAACTTTTCGCAATGAAAATAATCAGTAATTCTTGTAAATGAGGCGGGATTCAAGTGAAAGAATAACAAAAGTATTTATTAATTGTTTTTTTACCTGTATTTTCCGACTCTAGTAGAAGTTGCTACTATAATTTGTTGGAGTAAAAGTAAGATGAAGAACTGGTTTTTCAATAAACTACTGAAGTTTTATTTTTCAGAGATGGTGTTGCAGAATGGGCGATGATTGAATTGCAAGGGACGTTAGATTCAGCTGGTACACTTCCGGGACAACCAATTGGTGACCTGAAGTGGGAAAACAAAAAGGTAAAACTTTTCCGGACAAAAAAAAAATTGACTCCGAAAAACAAAAGAGAAAAGAGAGACAGTTGTAACAGACAAGTTTATTCCTGTTTTAAATTGCTATTTATAAAGTTAGATGGAAGGGAAGGAGGTGAAAAACGAGAATAAAGTAACAGATTAATTGAATCTTTCTTCAGGCTTTACTTCATATTGGACATCATATTATGGAAGGAAAGGAGATGAAACTCGAGAATCCATTGCTCGTACTTGAACGAGATGCAGAAAATCAAGAAATTGCACAAATTACCGCTATAATTCGTAGAAAAGTTCAATTCCATACTCGTCCAATGCCTGTATAATTTCGATTTAAACCTGTCCAGTACTTTGCAGTGCCTTTCCCAAATTCAATTTCCTTTGCTTTACTCAACAATTCTCATACTTTATCTAGGATTCCTTCTTATTAGTTGCATCCACTTCATTTAAACCACAGTCATATCTCTACTCCAAGTTTTATCAATTTCGCATCTCTTTAGGTTCATTATAGTGTTTTATCAACATCTTTCCTACATAAATACCTCGCCGTTCCCAACTAACGATATGCATCTTTGTGATCAGTAGGATTATAGTATAAGTTTGAATATAAGAATTAAACACATATTTTATTTCCCAAACTAAGACACATTTACACCTATTTTGAAAGTCAGAATGGATAGGATATTTGATCAGAAACCAGAAGCTATTCTCTCCATGATATTTTCCATTTTCACAGATGTAGATTTTGATTGTTATCAAATTCCTGATTTTTCGATAAACTGCAGACACCTTTGCCTTTTACATGTGAAACAGTGCAGTTTTCAAGACATTCGATTAAATTTGATGTAACAAATCGCAAATTTCGTTTCCCTTTACATGTGAAAGCATCATGAAACAGTAAAGTTTTTTAGACATTCGATTAAAAAATGTCTTTCAGAAAAATTCTTCGATGATAAAAAAGTTGTTTCAAACATATCAAAATGACACTTCTCAACAAAAATTCTTGAACTCTAGTAGGAGACAACATTTGTTTCCAATACATCCTTATCCTTAGAAGCTTGACCTGTTCAAAA
>PQVD01003168.1:389-15800 GCA_003012265.1 Setaria equina
ATACACATTGTAATTAATATCACTACTGATAATGGTAATAACAGCAAAAAGCAGCGTTAGTGATAACGAAAAATTTCTTTTTGTGAGTGATTATGCATTTTATCATCCTTTAACTTTTGGAAAGGAAATTAGTTAATGATATTTTTTCCACAAACGTAGGCATTAATCAGATTTTTGAAATAGACAAGCAGTTTATGATAAAGCCTTTACCATCCTAATCAATGACCAATTCCTTCCGATAAAGTTTTAACTTTTGCTTTAACAAATTCAAAAAAAAAAGTAGAAAAATAGATGGATACATTTCTTTCGACCATGCACAGGACAATTTTCATCAATTCGACGGATATCCGACTTTTTACCTTGAGTCGGTTGACCAGTAATGGTGGCTTGTTGTGGTACGGTGATAATAACGTCTCTCTCAACAACCTGAACACGTATGCTTCACTTTCTAAAGTTTAAATTCCATAAAACAAAAGAGCAAAGCATATACTGTATTTGGTGTGAAGCATTTCTTAGCATTTCTAGTCAATTCGTCAGTGCCATTTCTTCCACTATTAACACGACTGATCTAAAATTTAGAAAAAAAAAGATTTCTTAAATTAAAATTGAAACAAAATGAAGACACTGTGCAGCCTAATTCTTCAACAGAAATTGTTTGAAAAAATTTCAGAACTTTTTTTTCAATAGATTTTTTTGTACTTGAATTAATTTATAGTAACAGCATAAGAAAGATTGAGGAAAGTAAGCAACAAGCACTTTGGCAAATCTTTCTAAATGAAAAAGGAAACCGTTTTAATCATTCAAATCAATTAGGCGGGAGAGAAATTCCTAATGTTTCTTTTTATTCTAAAAATTTTGAAGTAAGAATTTGTAATAAAATTGTTTGTTAACTTGTTCATCATCGGTGAAAATGACGATGCAACAATTTCGTACGACACAAATGATTAGAGCTATTATAGAAATGATCAGAAGCACGATGATAACGGCGTGAAGTACGACGATCCATTCACGTGTATTCAGCGCAAATGAGTCCCAGTAACTAAAATTAGAGAAGAAAACTGTACTTAATCCTTTTATCTTCCAAAGTTCATTTCTTTCAACAAATTGATAAATGTTAAATGCACTTGTTAACGATAAACTCAAAAAGTTTTAATAATTACCCCATAGCAAAGAAAAAATCTTCGAAGTGACTGCTCAATAAATATAAAATGATATGAAATGACTGACGCTGTGATAATTTTTTCAATTTATTACATTAAAAAAAAATCAAATTCCATTAATTAATTATTTCGGGCAAGTTCTGGAGAGATTATCCAGCGGAAGTTACCAAAGGATCAGTGGTAATGGTAGTTAATTAATTAAAATTTAATGAATAAAAAAAATTGTTGACGTCACACTTTGCACAAGTGTTGAGGTCCGCAGAGGACCAGTGAATGATTTAAATCAAAAATAGACGTACTGCAAAGATTGAGAGTAAAGGAAATAATTGGTTAAGTAGAAGAGAAATAAAGTTTATAAGGGAATGCAAAAGAGTATGTTAGAGGATGTTACGGTGGCTGGAACAGTGAAGAAAAGATACGGTGTACGTGCAGAATTGGAATCTTTGGGATGGTTAATTGGATTCTCTGTTTTTACCTGAGTAAAATTTGGTGTAAAATTTAAATTGCAAAAGTTTCTCTCTTCCGGACATTCTATTCCTGAAAGTTTAGTTGCAAATTTACAGTAACACTGGGCTTTTCTCTTTCCTTTCAGTAATTGGAACAGTGTTCTTTTATGTGTACTTGAACAGTTGAATTTGAAATAGAACGTTTGTCCTGAAATGGTACTGCTTACCTGAAATGGTACTACCTGCTTGAATTTGGAATAGTATTGAATCATGATTGAGGTCTCTTGTAAACTTGTGCTTGCAATCCCACTCTCCGATACTTTTGTGTGACTATGTCGTCCGGTGGATCTGAATTGACGGATGTTTACTCTCGTGTGACAATTCTCCGAATGAATCACGTACTGCTAAGTTAACTTTCAAGCGTAACTCTTGCTAATGGCGTAATATTTAAAACCACGTCTCGCAATTCACGTATTCTTAATCGATGCTTTTTGTTTCTTTTTCAGCTTTCATGTTGGAACATCATCAGAAGGATACCATAAATTGTATTGCATCTGGTAGAGAGCAACATGTCACCGTTGAAGAAGTTTACGAAATGTCACAAAGCAAAAATGAACAGTATCGCTGGAAGAAAGCTTTTCCGTGTATGCTTTTCACAGAATAGCTCTTTCAAATTTCACTTCATTCCTGAAATTTCCCGAATAATTTTCTTTTCCAAAGAAAAAGAAAAACTATCTGATATTATATTTCGGAATATACTTTTCAGTTCCACCGGTACTTCAAACTTTTCCAGTTCGTTTACGTGACCAGGAAATCAATCAAAGTAAGAAATTAGTCAGTTCATAACATCTGAACTGAATCAAATTGCACTATTAATTGTGCTATTTTTATTTTTAGCAAAATTTAATGCACGAATTAAGATGGATTGTGCGGAAACAGCTGCTAAGCTTAGAACATATGCCCAGGAATACATGAAGACATTTGAAGTAAAATTTGTTATTTTTACTTGAACAATCCAAATTTTCTTTTCATAATTATTTCCTAAAAAAGCTTACTAAGAATGGACATTGATCCTTATCTTTTATTTAACATCATTTGCTTCAAATGCCAATCCCTATTTAATTTACTGATACTGATAAATCCTTATTAAATTTATTTATTGACGGTTTTCTGGGAGAATTCCACATTAAATAAGAAAATATTATTTGAAATTTGAAGGTTTTTTCAAAAAGAAAGATATCATTTGAAAATTTTTCAACTTCAGGAGGATTTAAGGAGAAAGATGAAAACTGAAAGATTGAGAAAAAGAAGAATAAACGATCAAAATGTCACTCAGTCTGTGGACAGCGACACTATTGACGTAGGAAATGCCTCTCCTTGTTTTACTGATCATTCATGATTCTTGCTGTAGTTTCTTTTTCCTGATAATTTACTTAATAAAGGACTTATCATTTTTCAGGGAACAGTAAGCATAAAAAGTAAATTCAGTAAGCACGAATTCACTGTTCCATCCACTAACATTAAGAAGCAACTGCTTGCTACAGCAGGCCAGGATCAATCGATCTTGTCATCTGTTTTAAATGATTCAGGTATTATCATGCATAAGGATTCTTGTGTTATCATGACAGGCTATCACTTCAATATGTTGAAAGTTTTTTATTGGAAAAATCTGGACTATTATTACTTTTATGATTCTTCTGATATGTATTTTAAATTTCAGATACACAAACCATATCTATCGATGAATTCTAATTTCTTTACATTGGCCTTTTATATCCGACTGCAGCAATCCAGTAGTTGTTTTAGGAAACAAAAGTGCATTTAGGGACTAGAAATCAAAAATGAAGAAGGAATTTAAGTGTAGAAATTTTAATGTCAATGTCAGTTGCTGCGCAAAATTCATTCCTTTGCCAAGCTTTTCTATTGCTAATTTAATGAAAAGTTTATGGAGAAATTTATGCGCCAATTTTTAACATTCCTGGTCATGTACCCTTTCGATAATGATGCATTCTAATATGTGAAATGAGTTCATTTATTGTTATGTGAAGAAATTCATCTCCCTTGTGATATAAATGTTTTTCGATGAATGATATCACACAAAATACAGATTTCAGAAGAATTCTGCAGAATAACAAAGGGATCTTCCTGGAAAATTTAATGACGGTAATTCTATGAACGATCCTGAAACAGTAGCTGTGAAATGACTGAGCGGTAGGTGAGACCCAGTAGCCTGTTTTGCTTATACCTTTGTTAAAAAGTTTTGTGAAGTTTAAAGGTAAGGAATAGTTTAGTGGCTAATTGATAAATAAAGATTAGATGAGTTTAAATAAGCATAAGTCAATGCTTCATATAATATTTACCTCACAAATCTCAACTTTTCACAGTGCCTGTCTTGAATACCGAATGTGTCTCAAGTCATTTGATCTCTGCCATTCTCAGTAGTTATGGATAAAAAAACCAATTTTATCATAAAATATTGAATAGTCTTTAAATTCCAAGCTTTTCTTGGGAAAATAAAATCATCGTTTCCTTTTCTTTATTCCCAATATATAATTTTCAAGTCTTAAGACTTAAATGTATTTATGGCTAATAAATCAATTCGTTAGTTTTTGTTCCATTCAAACTTGCAATTTTCTAGTTTAGCATAATTTATTGAAAATGAAACACTTTTTATAGCAACCTTTTACGACTGTTATGCTAATTTGAAAAATATAATATAAAAGAGGGAAGAAACGAAATTTTTTGACCAGTAAATCATTTTGCAAGATTCGGGCAGATTCTGCGAACGGGTCACATCGATGATTTCTGCTAACTTTGTTGGAAAATGTGGGCAGTTTTTTTACTGTAAAATAAATCGTCTACTTTCAAATTCACTTCGATGTTGATAAGAAAAAATTCGATCTCTTTCTTTTCGTGAAAATTCAATTAAAATTTAGATTCCGAAAGTAATTTCAAAGCCAGTCTCTCTTTTTATTTTAATTTTTTCAAAAATGAATTTAAGTTAGACACATTTAAATTCATTGTAAATGCCTGAAAAAATTTCAAATTTGGCAGTAGCAATAGAAGACAAAGATAGCGACATTCACGCATACATAACAGCAAAACGTCTTGCCGGAAAGATACGAGCACTGAAGGAGGAAATTGTTGGTGAGATGAAAATTTGGCAAGAAACAAATGCTGAAAGTCGTCAGCTGGAAGTTGATATTCGCCACTTCCGGAAAAAGTTCGGAAAATAAAATAACCATTAATTTTTAAGTTCAATAAGAACTTTATGTAATTGCTTTACTATTTGCTAATAAATTCCCGTTATCAAAACTTATTTAATTGCAAACAAATGAATCAAATCAATTGGATAAACTTTTAGGAATTAATAGCTTATTGTTTCATTTATTTTAGATAACTTAAATGCATCCACTGTGATCATTTCAGGATTCAATTTGAATTGTCCGAAAATTGAATTTAAAAGTTTAGAAATGATTTTGGACACCATATTGTAATTATTATTAAATATATCTGATATAAATCTGCGAACAACTCATACATTTACAACTTTTTTACGAGAAAAAATTGTTAGACTCAAAGAACTGAACATTATGTGCGCCAATTGTGAATTACATAATGTCGAGATTGAACGACGGAAAAAGCGCTATTCGGAACAGTTAAAAAAAATTTCGAAACTTATTTCCGAACAGGTATTCCTTTCCAACTTTGATTCAACTATACGTTACTTTGTATTGAAAGTTGGAAATTCTTGTGCAGTAAATTTCAGGACTTGGCAAAAATCAAAAAAAAAATTGAAGAAATTAATTTAATAATGAGTTCTATTACTATTTGAAGAATTTTGATGCCGCCAATTGGGCAATAATTTTGGATGAAATGGCATTCGTCAATCGAGAACTATTTGAAATTTTGCTTTCAACAGCTATTGCGGAACGACATGCGCTTCAGGCATGTTCATGAATTAATTTAAAAGAAGCAATGAATGGATGATTTATTTTTAATATCAATCAATAAAATGATCAATCTCAGATGGAAACAGCTGAGGAGGAAAAATATAGGAACAGGACGGAGAAGTTAATTGCGAACCGAATTGAACTACGAAAAGAATTATATGCCGAGATGGATAATTATGAATCGTTAAGGGCACAAATCAAACAGACTGAAATCAGTTTAGTACATTTGCAAAAGACCATTGATGTATATGATGCTGAATTCTGGCAGTTGGATGATAGAAAACATGAGTAAGTTTGAGTAACTGAAACTTTTAAGGTGTGAAACAGAAAATTTTCATTCGTTGAAAACGAGAGAAACTGTTTTTGTGATCATTCAACATTGCCGATCATTAAATGAAAATTGTTAATGACACTAATTAGTTTCAGCTTACAATCACAAATTTTCCAACTTCAAGAGCTTCTTCGCCATTCAAAACACCATCATTATCTTAATCTATGTGATGATAATGGTGATAAGAATGAGAACCGAGGGAATGTTAGTGATAAGTACTTAACAGATAGACCAAATTGTACAAATGCAAAAAATTTCGAACCTTAGAACATCGGCGCTTGTAGGAGATTTCTTTTATTTCAAATTTAAATTTAATTTAGAAAGAAAGGTTAAAAATTTTTTGAGGATCAGTTTCGATTCAAAAGATATATGGTCAATTTATACATATTCATAAATAGCAACCATTTCAAATCCTTTTGCTACCTATTATTAGTTTAGTAATTTCAAGAAGTTCGAAGTTTAAATGTTCAATTTATGACATGAATTAATCTACATAAATCGATTTGATATGATAGCATTTGCCATAATGATTGAAGACTGAGTAGTAGTGAAACTATAAGTATAACCGTTATATATTTTCACCGAGGAAATTAGCCCATTTAGCAAGAAATTTAGCTAAAAAAGCCAAACAAAAGCGAAATTATTTATTTCTCGTCGATGATCTAGTCAAATTAGCCAAAATCTTAATTTGAAATAATTTTTCTGGAAGCTTCTCATCCATCTATCTAATTGTAGAAGCATACCACTCATTGATTTCAACTGTTTCGTTCCATATGAAATTGGTGTTCGACAAGTTGACATTTGTAATTTAAAAAAGATATTGCAGCAGGAGAAAGAGGCCAGCGTAAGAAATGAAACAAGCAGTTCAAGTCTGGATATTCGATCTGATTTCGTATGGAAGAAGAGAGATGTTGAACCAAAATTGAATTCATCTGTCACCTCCAATGTCTCATCTTTCTTCGTTGAACATCAGAAATTACCATTCAATCAAAAATCAACGGTAAGTTTCACTTCACAAAATTTTTGAATAAGGAAAGTCCCTGAAAATGAATTTTCTAATTTCCCTGGTGAATGTTGCTGTAGAGAGTTAATAGTTTTAATGGGCTCGATTAGTTGTTATTCAAATAATTGCAATTCTAAGGAATCACAACAACCTTTGAAGCAAAAATATCAGAAAGAGATGGAAAATGTATCTGCATCAACAGAATCCTTTAAGACGATTTCATCAAAAGAGATGATAATCGAATCTGTAAGAACTATTTCATTAGAAAACTGGAATATATTTCTGCTCGAAATAAGCTATCTTTGCTAAAATCAATAAGATTGTTAAAATTTCTCTAAATTCATATAAATTTCAAGTGCAATGTCTATGTTTGATCTAATGCAATGCTGCATCTAACAGAAAAGACAAGCTAATGGCATTAGACTATGCTAATGAATTTACATTAAGATTAACCTTAGTATCTTTTATTTGAGCAAGTTTTTGCTTCTAGCAATCCCAGAAACCAGGAGTCTCAATGAGATCAGAATTAAAAAAAATTCCGACTACAGTTAGTGAATCAGCAAAAATGAAGAAATCTGATGGTGAAATAATCGATCCTTCTGAAGCTTCAAATGTTCCAAAAATGAGTAATTCAAAACTGGAAAATGGTAGTATTCCAAGTGATGCCGAATCGCTAAAACTAAGAAAACCACTGATAGATTCAAAAGGGACAGAGATAAAGTCTGAAGAAATGGGTAAAGTGAAAGAAGGTGAAGTTGAACAAAAGGAAATTACCGATTTGGAGAGTAGTGATTCGGAAGAAGAAGATTCAAGTAAGTTATGTCTGCTCCCAGTTTTGGGCGACGAAACGACCGATTTAACATCAGAATCCTCATCAATTCCTGATATCTCACCAAGTGATAGTGCTATTATGGTGTCAACAACTGATACTGATATTAAAGATCAGGAAAATCAGGTAATTAAAAGTATTATACGCGAATATCACAAATAGAACATTTTGAAAAGTTTCAAAGTTAAGCTTAAAATGAAATTTAAAAATGACTAGAATTAAATTAAAGGTGAAATATAGATTATATCATTTGTACGACTGTAATCTCACGATTATTTGAACTGTAGGAATTTTTGAAACGATCAACTAAAAACGATTCAAAAAATCGATCTGATCAGATGATTGAGAAGAATGAAGATAAATCTGCACAATTTAATCAGATGGGAAATAAAACTGTAACAAATTGCATTGGAATGATTGGGCAGAAGTCGAAAGATGCAATTCTGGCAAATAAGCGATATCAATTGAAGCATTTCGCTTCAATTAAGGACTCTCAATCAGCAATCAGTGAGAGATTGTCGCAAGCTGTTCAAGACGTCAAATATCATCCAGATTATTTATCACGTCATGGAAAATATAAAGTGATTAAAAAGCTTGCAACTGCTGATAAGCAACGGCATCATCCACTTTCTGATGGAAAGAGAGAAGCGAGGAAATATAAATTTGATGAAAAAATTTTCACTGTGAAAAGTTTGTCAAAAGAATCGTTGGCAGGTGCCGGGAATGCTTCCGAAGTATGTTTTAAGATAATTTTACAAATGCTCATGTCTATTGATGATTAAGATACTAAACATTTTTTGCTAACTTTTTTTTCACTCTTGAATTTAACCTGCTTTCTTTACAGTAAAAATACATATGATACAACTGTTCATTTACATCAAATAGTTTAATACTTCAAAATATTTTATTCAGAAATTACAGTCTTTTAGAAATATTCTGCAGTAGTTTTTATGTAATTTTAATACTATTCAATGTATTTACTTAATTCAAATAAAATATGTTTAAACACTATTTGAAAATATATCAAAAGTTCATCGTTCATCTGAATTTCTGCAGTAATTTTTATTTTCTTTTTCTAAAAAAATATAAGCAATAATATTTTTATTGTTATAGCTTTTTTTGTATAACTTCCACAACATCACTATACAGTACTTAATATGATAAGATAAGACAAGATAGGATTAATTTACTTTATGATATTAAGTTTGAATTATGAAATTTGTAATAATGATGCATGAAATAACTGCAAAAACTGCAAAACTCGGAATGAATATTTATCTGATCAAGTTACGTAACTCAAATTACTTAACAGGTCAGCAACGTAACTTTAAAAAATCAAAATTTAATAAAAATTTGAAAAATATAAGACCATTTTTCATTTTTCGCAATAATTTTTATTAGTGTAAGTGAAGAAAGCAGTTTTTAAAGACAATTTTTCAATATTTAATTAGATTCATTTAGCTTTAATCATAAATATTGCAGCCATCCTCTCTACCCAGTAGTTCACCCGATCAACAACAAATCAAAATTCAACCAATTCATTGGGTTTCAGAATCTGAAGATAGTTTTAAAATTTCAAATGATAAAAAGGTTACTTTATTTTTTTTATCATTTTAATAATAATGAAAAAATAATAGACAAATAACAATAATGACTGATGCATAAACGATTTATAATTAAACAAGTGATCGTCTTTGTTATCAGTGCTTATCTCCATTACCGTAATTACTGACCATTATCACAAAGTCTTCATCACCATAATCTCACAAAACAGTGAATCTCCTTTTTTTCTACTTCTCTAAAATTTTTGCTTAGACCGAAAAAAAATAACAATGCTAAAAATTTTCCTTATTTTCTCAACTTCTCAACCGATAAAAATGCTATATTATTGTGATAACGACTATTATCATTATCACACCTAATTTCATCGACATAATTATCACTAGCTGCAATTTTTATGATCACTAGAATAATAATTTAACTCTTCATTCTCTTACTATTTGAATCAAAGTAAATATTTTTTCAGTTTACAAAAACTGGAATGAAATTAGATGAAAAAGTTGATTCTTCAGGTTTCCTTTTGTATTATTTTGATTATTTCCTTCTTTTATTTACTGCATGTGTTTCTATATTTCTTGAATCAGTTTAATTAATTTTCTGTAGTATGAATAAATCAGATATTTGAAAAGAATCAATTCATTAAAGACAGTAACAAATTGATCGAAAATTTAAACTTCTTAAGAAAATAATTCAACAATTAATTAACAAATAATTCAGCACAGCCACAAGATCAATATCAACAACAGCAACAGCAACAAAATTTGACTTATCACAATCGTTTCTGTCCTCAGAGTTTGTTTTCCCAAAAACCTAATTGTGTTTTACCTTTGCCGCCAGGTTGTCATCTTTATATAATTAGTCGGATACAGTAATAATTGGTGCAATTACTGATTCATCTAAACATTTTATTTATTAATTTTGGAAAAAATTAATGAAGTACTCGAGCAATAATTTAACAATTTTATTGTTCATAATAAAATAATACTCCTTTATAACATACTAAGAGCTACAGTTAAGCAAATTATTATCAGTTGGCTCTCGAAATATAATTAAAATTATCATTTCATCATCACTTTGCTCAAAATTAAATTATTTTCTTACCTGATCTTTTTATGCATTTAACGTATTTTACCAAATGAATGCATTCATCAGATGTTAACAGAGCACTACTGTATTTGAAATAACCAATTTTAGCAGTTTCAGTCAAACAACGAGCGAAAAATTTCGAATTCCAAAATCAAAATATTGAATTATGGGAGGAAATCTCAGAGCGAACTTTCCTCCGCGATATTGTTGATCGGTTTTAGGAAAAAGGAGTAAATTTGTTTCTTAAATGCTGAGATTTTTTTTTAATTTACAATTTCCTAAAGAGATGTAGGATCGTTTTTTTTTTTGCAGCAACAGCTTTGTTAACACATACAAATCTTTTCAACTTTTTGTCTTAAGAAAAAATTTTTCTCTAATACATCCTAATAACAAAGCATATTTTTGTTCTTGCCATATTGCAAATTTGAATTTTTTTTATTTAAAATTAATATAAATTACAGTTTTTCAAAAGCTAATATTGCATTAGCAGAAACCATTGATAAAAATAAAATCCAAATTGGTAATAATATGAATGACTAAAAGTAACGTGAATAATCGTAAACATTAAATCCAAAAACTTTTTTTTAAAAAAAAAATGAATAAAACTGATTGCGGAGAATTTATTTATTGGTTTCAATTTTAAATTAATTTCAAACAATTTTAAATACGTCAAAATTTAATTATTTTTAGTATTATTAAGACATATTTGAATGGATTAATTGTTAATTTCGAAGTTGAAAATGGAATAAAAATCAATTATCGAGCGAACTTTGATAGGAATTCTTAAGTAAAATTAGACAAAAAAATTGAACTTAAGGCCATTTCATTTATTAACAGCTTGGATGGAATCGTTTGTTAACCGCCGAGATGAACAAATGGAATTTTGCGTTTTGCAAAAGTTGAACACTTGAAAATGATAAAATAAATAAAATTTTGCCAATTTACTTTCTTAAAATTTATTTAACTTCCATTTGAAATATCAATATTAAAAGTCTTTTTTTTATCAGTTTCTTATCAGTGTTAGTTAAACACAGCAACTGCAATGAGATCTAAACCTAAGAGTTAATTTCTCTAAAATATTTAACCTTATTAACCTTTGGCTGGAAAAAAGCACACTTCTGGAAAAGTAAAAGATAAAACTTCCATCTTAAATAAGGTAAATTTCTGATCCAAATATACCAAATTGATATGATACAGTGTTGGTAGTGATGGCTAATTTTTTTGAAATATTTACAAAAAGCGAAACATTTTAGGTAAAGTTTGTACTGAATAGTCTCCATCGTTATAAAACCAAATCAAATTAATTCAAATTTCTCGTTGATTATTTTCTGTCAAACTTCTTTCAAATTTTAGTCATAATCTTTTCCAGAATTTTTATAACTTAACAGTAAAATTTTTTTGCTATGCCACTGATATGATATAATAAATTTCGTGATGACAGTTAGCTTAACCGAATAATTTCTCAATTCACAATGATTAATTTTCATTGTAATGAAATTCAATTGATCCCATGAAAACTATCTCTAATCACATCAATGATTGTTTACTTCGAAATTGAAAATCATAAAATTTAATTAATTTGCCAACCAAATTAACAGCCTAAGTTACGTTCAGAACTGTTTCACAAGTTAAAAACGTCAATAAAACATAGCTATGCTACTGTATGATAAAAACGTTTATAAATGATCCCTTGTAAGTTTCTTCTTGCAAATCAGTTTCCAAAGGGGTAAATTTAATGAAAATTTTCATTTTCAGTCAAACTTTTCGTTAATTAGCAAAGTCGGAATTTACTACTAGTGATGTGTTATCAAAATTATTCTCCAGAAACTGATATTAATAGCAGAGGATTTTAGAATTCCAGATCGAGACTCTCACAGTGATTTTGTTCGTTTTGACAAACTACGTCATGGTAAATACTACTGTTCCGGCAGGTTGATTTTATAAAATTTTGAATTTAATTGAAATTTATAAAGCAATTTGTTTTAATTTGTAAAGCAATAAAACAAATATGCAATTAATACAGTGGCATTTAATTGATTAGAGCAAACTCTATCAATTTCAGATTCCGAAATATTTAAAAACTTCATCAAGCATCAAAGTGAAGTATTGGGTCATATCCAAATATTGAATCATACCCAAATATCGAATAATACCCAAATATCAGATCAAGTTAGAGATTTCACCGCGGAAGAGATTTATTGTTTTTTTTTCATTATCCGCCAAGTACAATTCAATTCTTAAGAATTTGGGCTCAAGAGATTTAGGAAATATGTTGTTGGCATTTTTCATTTATAAATAATTAAGCTGCGAACATTTCCGTTATTTTAGTCGTTTACTGCTACAGAACCATTGAAATTTTACAGCAAGCTAAAAAGACAAAGCAAAATAAATCATAATTAACTGGTAATCGCCAACAAATTGATAGCATATGATATGATCACTTTATCACTTACCTGTATATATTAGATCATTGTATTACAGAAAAGTCAATGAAATGGAAGATATAGCAAAAAGACTGAACTGAAACGTCGGTCGAGGATAATAAATGGATTTCACCACCATTTCTATGGGAATATTTGGAGCATTGGAAAACAGATTCTACTGTTTGTTATGGGTGATAATGTTTTAAAATTAATGAAGTAAATGATATTTTTATTAGCAACTCATGATAGCTAGTTATTAAATCAAAATAAATGAACAGAAGAAACAATCCAAGATAAAAAATTTCTCGTCCATAGTTATTCAATAAAACTGGAACTTTTTCAGATAGAACTCGAAATTCTCTTTAATTTCATTTCGTATTGTTCAAATCCGATAGAAAGAGATGGGACTTAAATTACTTTTTACTGCTTTACATATTTAGAAATACCAAAGCTTTGTGGTGCAAAATCAAATACCTGTATTTGCAAATAATTAGTTGGGGAAGTAATAAATTAAATTGCCCGAAATTAATTTTAATGTCATCTGCTCTCGTAATAATATAGATCAAAAGTTAAATTGATGAATTAAAAACAGGAATATAGGATGGGAAAAAAGTGTGTTTCATAATGGATCATTTAAAGTGACAAAAGCAAAAAGTTTTTTTCTTTCTACACGCAGCAATCAAATGCATTTTTTTCTTTGGAGAAATTTAAAAATATATGTATGTGTATTACATAGATGTACACGAGCACAAGTTCATTTCTTGACGTTTTTCTTTTTTTGTTTTGTTAATTGGAGGGATAACTTCCGTTCGTTTTTGTTTTCTGATAATTAACCTTTTTTTTTTTTTTTAAAGTCACTCGACGAACGAAGTTTTCGGATAAGCTGATATAACGGAATCCTTCAGCAATTCAATTGGATAAGTTTAGTGCTGAAATGGGTTTTTGAAATTTTCAGTTATTAAATGAGAGAAAATTCCATTACATTAATTATTTTACTATTACTTGAGCTGTTCATTTAAAGCTTCTATTTAAGGATAATGACCAGAAACATGAGAAAGTAGTTAATTTACAAATTAAGTTTGCTGGCAATTTCTGTTGGAAATTAACAACTTGAAATATTGTTAATGAATAGATTAATAAATTATGTAAAATTAGCACATTTCTTCTTATCAGAAAAATCTCATCCATGTTAATTAAACTTGATAGCTTTCATTAATTTTTGAAAATTTGTTACTCCTGACCATCTCTTAATTCCATTACTTTTACATTCTTATGGAATTTCTGAAATTGTTATTAAAAAACTTATTTAATGTAATATTCCTAGATGTTTAGCACTGAAAGATGACTGCATTAAATCATTTTCATTTTTATTTTGGTATACCATTTTAAAAAATATGATAAATTAAAATGATAATCTATCAGAATTAATTGTGCCTTTTTTGAGGCAGTGATCAACATGCAAAGACAAGGAGGAATATGTGACCTCCAGGCTTTAATTTAATTGCCTTTTTGGCTATTTATCAGAGAATTTTTTGTGCAAAATTATGCAAATTTGTCTTAAATTACTTTAAAAATTAAATCCCACTGATATTTAAGAAAATAACTTTTCTATTTTTCAAACCTTTTCTGTTAAAATTGACTCCTTTATTTAGCCTTTCCGCTTCCCAAATTTTCTTCAATTTCTTTTTACTTTCAGTCTTAAAATTTAATATTAAATTTGTCTAATAATCATTATCGCTCTTTGAGCAAATAATATGCCGAATAACACAAATACAAGAAAATAGAAAATTTTCAAAAAAATATATTATTTTTATTTCGGGCTTAACCACATTTCTTCTCCGAACTATCTTAAATTGTCATTCATAATAATAACATTAACCAATAACTAAGCAAAAAATTGAAATTCCTCATATTTCATGAACTTTTTTTTAGCAAATTGCTTGCAGTAACTTAAATACTTATTTAAGAGCTTGGAATGAACATGTTCGATAGCAAAAATTATTCAAATTTGTAACTGAACTAATAAACTAATTGCTTAATTTGCTCATGATTAAGTGGCAAATTATCAAAATTTGATAATTTATTTTGTCTGAAACCTAAGTTAGACTTCTTTTGTCTTATGATATACATTAATTACTAGAATGGAAATAATAAGAACTGATTGCCCATACCATTATTAAACTCCATTGTCCTTCATTTAAATGATTTTGAAAAGTTTGCCGTGAATGATATGAACTAAAAATTACAAATTTTCATTGTCTAATTTATTCTTTCATCTCAAATATATAAAGTGATATTTGTAAAAGTAAAAAGCTTGATGATGATATTATAGCCATTAAAAAATTATTTTACCAATTTTGAATTATCTTTTTTTTATTAAAAAAGTGCGGGAAGTGGGAGGAAAAAGAAGGCAAGAAAAAATAGATGTTTTATTTTTAAACACTATTAATTAAATTTAAAATGAGTGTTTCAGAATAAAAAAAAAAAAAGAGGAATTGAAATATTATATCAGTAATTCATTCATGAGGAGCTCAAAAAGCTAGAAGAGAAATAAAATTAAACGAGGAAAAAGATTAAAGAAAGGAAGAGGTAGGCAAGAAATTTTTATATTTTAAATTAT
>PQVD01003170.1:321-10395 GCA_003012265.1 Setaria equina
TTATTTTAGAAATTAAAAAAAAAAAAAAGAGAAATTAAATTTTAAAATTACGCCATCATTTGTTCGCTCTCTTAAATCCACCGGTTGAGATCTTCTTTGTGCGAATGGTATATAGTGATAACCTAAAATATTCACATCTCATCCAGTACTGTATATGTTCAAAAAAAAAAAAAACAACATACAATAAACTGATAATTCTAAAAGTTTATCACAAATTTTAATGCCACATTATATTTTCTGAAGTTTGAAAATATGGATGAATACATGAAATTTACATTAGCAACTTCAGAGCTTTTCAAAAATAAACTAGCTGAAGTGTATGTACACTATGTCATTAAGCTTTTAACAGTAGCAATTTTGGTAATAATTACCTTCTATGCATGTGTAATATCTGAATCAGATAACTTTATTTGAAAACTCACTTTTAGGACTGCAATAGAATGATTTTGGTGTGGATGTATCAATTCGAGAACGTACGAAATTACTGTTCAAACGATGACTGTTGTTATTGCCATACTGAGATGATTGCATTATTGGAATAAAATTTAATTTTAAATTAGACAAACTTAGCTTCTGAGCAATTAGTCCAGTTTGGTAGGAATTTGTTAAAAAGATAAGATGAAAGAAAAATTTATTTGTAATTTATTGAGAAATAAGCAATGCAAATATGGAGCAAATTGTTCGTTGCCTTGGATACGGAAGAATTTTTCCACTTGATAGGAAATGTTTCCTAGCATCTCTTATCTCCTTTAGATCAATTAACAGCAAAAATGATAGTATCATTTTGAAAGTTTATAAAATATTTTGTTACATTTACTGTTAAGTGTTACTTACTTCCAGAAATTATGATGTAGAAAAGATCACTTCCGGCATAGCTTCAAAAATCAAGAACAACTCTGGAAAAGTTCTATTTCTATTACTACTACTACTATGTTAGTCTAAGCGATCACTGCATGTTTTTTGATATTTGGAAGGTTAATTCATGAAGTTCTTGCTGTGAACATACGAGAAATCTCGGTTATTTTGTGTTCATCTATTATAGACATTTACAAATCAATTGCTTTAGGAGGAGACTTGCCATGTTGGAAAATGAAAAGGATAATTGTTCAGCTATTAAAAGGCTTAAAAAAGTTTAACTTTTGAACTCACTTTATTAGTGAACTGTAAAAATTTCCATTTTTATTGTAGAAGCTGTTTGGAATGTCTTTAACTTTAATTAATTAGATGAAGAAAATTCAGAATTTAAGAAACTAGCTAAGCTAAGCATCAGTAAGGTTGAAATTCGAAATGAAAATTGCATAATTTTAAAAATAACGGTATAAATGAACAGAGGAAAAACGTTTTCCTCTCAGTGTTTGTCTTAAATTTATCAGATACGGTGAAATATTATTGTAATTGTAAGCTATTTTAAGGGAACTCCAAATATTAGTTCATTTTTCTGCTAGTTAATAACTGGTAGGCAACTGATGAAAGTTAAGGGTCCAATGTCAGACTTGGCTGAAGCAGTGGTCCGAGGAGATATCTTGGTTGACGAGATTGATGTCATCGAAGCAGTAGAGAAAGGACGATTGAGCGAGAGTGATGGTGCTCGATTTAGTGCTGTTTTGGAAGAGTATTCTAAGTTACATGGAAGTACGAACCTATAGCCTTCTAAAATTTCTTCCTAAAATTGTAGAAAGCCCCAGGCTAATCATATCAATCGATCATCGTTCTAGTAATATTGATTAAAATGATAGAAGAACTCCAAAAATATGGATTATCTAGCCAAACAATGTCGTTTGTTGACTACTTTTTCAATTCATCAACAAGTTTGAATATCAGTTAAATATCACAGAGACGGAATTAATTAACAGATGTCTTCCGATAGAATAGTATCGAAGTTTGTACAAATTCGTATTCTCAAATCACTGAAATCGACCGATTGAGGACTGAAATTCTGAAGTGCAAAAAAGGAAAATTTAAAAAAAAGAAAATTCTGAAAAATAAAGAAATAAGTTTGAGTGAAAGGTTTTAATCTCGGACATGTTAGAGAAAAAGAAAATGGGTAAAAATTGAAAGATCATTCAAATTTAAAACAAAACTGTCTTTACAACTAGAAACTTTGGAATCAAGTGGAGAATGTCTGGGACCGGTAGAAGATACGCCAGATAAATCAACCAAATGGGACCAAGTACTAGTAGATGAAATAGACTTCATCGAAGCATTTAAAATCGGTCGAATAAGCAAGGATGACTGTCATATAGCATCCATTAATAAGAGTCAGTAACATCTACAAAATTAATCAGAATCTCCTTCTTCAGTTTATCAAAAAATAGCTCATAGAATATGAAGTTTTTAGAAATTCATTTTGAAAAAGATAAAATTCCAAGTTGTAAATGGTACACTGTTTCATTGGAATTACTTTAAATTAAATATGATACAGGATTTATGGTTATTTTTATTTAAAACGATGAAAAATCCTGAAGCATTTGATTACAGAAATTTTGGAAGACTCATCAGGTGATGTGGAAGAGGCAAAAATAAGTTTTCACGACGAGATTCTGACTGATGTGGATAATATATCTGATGCATCTTCCATTGATATCCTAATTTGATGAACGAAATGCAAAATGATAAGCAATACTCACAAATGAATTAAACCAATTTTAACGTAACATATCCACTACTCCAAATCAGTATGAAGAATTCACTGCATGATATCTTTCATAAAAGGTATTTGTGAACTCAGAATCCTTCGATGGTAAAAATATCCTGAAGCATATACTTCAGCAGAAAAAAAAGCTAAATCGAATTCTGCTCATGATGGCTTAGGACAATCTGAACTGTGTATTCAGTATCGCACTTTATTTTCAGTTTTCGGGACCAACAATTAGTTACTTCATTTCCAACAGTTAAATAAATCCAATTTTATTTGGAAAAGAAATTTCTAGAAAGACACATGACGCACAGTTAAGCATCCAGAACATGATCAGAGCAACACTGATTCCTGTGCAATGCGGCTTTTTTTTCTTTTTGTCTATTTACCTTTCTTGGCCTGTAAATAATCACACATGTTTCCAAGATATGAATATCTACTACAAGAAAACACAAAGGTGAAACAGGAAGAGCCAATCACAAATAGATAAAAAACAACGAGGATGCCAGCAGCGAAGGATAAATTTAAAATACAAATCATTAATATGTTACGTCTTATGCATGTAAAACTTCGCTACTAATTTTTGCAACAAGAAATATATACTGCAAATTTTAAGCCCAACGAATTTTCACCATAATCCAATCTCTTTTGGAAGCAAATACAAAAGAATTGAAGTAATCATTTAGCGAAAATTACGGAAGATTCTAAACAAGAAAAATGAAATGTATAATACTGCAATATCCATATCCATTTTATAAATTCCAGTCATTTTAATAACAAATGGTAAACCTTTCATCGAACTGATTTCAAAGATCCAAAACACAGCAGAAGCCAGCTACAAATCGCCAAAAATTAAGAGATTCATCTGAGCCAACCCATCCATAACAAATAAATCTTTTTCTTTGTCCTGCTACCATCTCATTACAAAAAACAGTAAGAGTTTCTGCGCTACGAATTTTTGATAATTTGACCTAAGTAAAAGTTACCAAAAGAAGCAACAATCGTAAAGCGAATGAATTGAAAGATAGCAGGTTATGAAAGTTTGGAAAAATCCAGGCGATTAACCTGAATTAAGCAGCAGCTGAGCTGAAAGACATTTCTGGTGGTTACGGAAACAATCAGCAATCAGATTACGAGTAAACAGATGATTAAGCTATTCTGAGTTATGCCATTTGAAACAATGAATAAAAAAGTACTAATCATTTATACAGACAAAGTGGAAGCTGCTTCAATCCTTCATTACAAATATTTAATGCTTTCGCCCTACTCATTTACTTATAAATTATTCATTTGAGTTGTGGGACCAAAAAGTGTTTATGGAGGAGATATAAGATGTCTTAGGAAGTAGGATGAACATACTGCACTCATACGAGATTTCGAGGGAGAATAAGTCATAAACTTATTTTGCATAGAACGAGTCATACAGTATCGTACCGTATTAGAAATATTTGTAAGACTAATGCATCAGTATTTGCAAACTACTATTATGTTCACGATATATCCGTCTTGATTTGTGATCAATTCGATCATATGATATCAATAGCGCAAAACATGACACATGATATATGATTGAAGATAAACCTAGAAGCAGAACTCTATATCAACCAAATATTATCCAACAGCGCTCAACACAACGCTCCAAATGAAGACCAAATAGACGAAACAAGATGTGAAGCGAAGGACTGTCTATAGTACATTCAAGAGCTTCAGGGCAAAAATCGAGTAAACAAATGTTGAGCTTCATAGGGGATAAAACAGAATGTCAATCTCATCACATGACAACATCACATTTGGAAAAAAAATTCACTTTCCACACCCTTCAAAAAAAAAAAGAAAAAGAATGCACAAGGTATGGATAAGTCAAATGTGTGAAATTTTCGTCTTTTAAATACGATTAGGGTTCATGGAAAATAGGAATAACAATAGAGTAAGCGAACAACAAACCTAGAATAAAGAAAAAAGTTAGAAAACAAGGCACATGACGAAATTATTGTTTGCCTCTAACTGGCCGACCAGTACCAATAGTCCTATCAATTCCAAACGATGGTTCTCCAGTCAGTGTTGACTCTGCTCCTTGAACCACCTCACCGTTCCTTCCCGATCTCCCACTTTCATTTTCTGTTAAAACAAAAGATATTAAAAAAAAAGATAATTACACAATATTTTGGTCTCAAAAAGCGACAATTTAGTTCATAAACAACTGTCCAGAGACTAGCGCATCTGAGAGAAACAACTAATATGTAACAAAAAATTCATAACGTCGATAGCGTTATGCACACTCTTTACATTTTAAGTTTTCACCTAAAGTTCGCTATGTCTAAAATCTGAACGTCTCTTAACTAATGCTTGAAGCGTCGTCTCATTTAACTAATGATAAATTTGAGCAGAAAAACTACCTCGGTGCATATAACTGAAACGACACTCACTACGGTTAACAATCCTGGATCCCTGTTCAACAGCGTGAAGAATGTCAACTTCATCAACCAAAACTCTATTCCAACCGTTTTCATCTTGTGAAATATCACCGAATTCTTCAATATTATCATCCATTACACGCTGAGGAATCCAAGTATCACCTGTAAATGTTAAAATGCAATACAATCCCTCATTAAAGCCAAATTCCTAAATTTGATGATCACAGTTATTACAAAGTGGAGAGTGTCAATCTACTAATTAGTGGTGTAACTTTGATGAACACATGGCCTGAAGCTGACCAACTTCAACAACGAAATCCTCCTTTACAAAAACTAACCGCTGCTTCGGCACCCCATAATATGTAAATCATTCCTATTGATGCGGCCTCGCTCGACAGCATGAACGAAATCAACTTCATCTACCAAAACATTGTTCCAGGTATGTTCATCGTCACTCCCCGTAGTTCCATTTACATCCCCAAGTTCAACGCCATCTATATCCGGCAGTGGAACTAGAAAAAATTCAAAAGTCAACTTAATTTTAAAAAATATGCTAGCAGAGACCAAGACCTATTAACTAAAAATGATTATTTAAAACAAAAATATTAGATTGTTCACAATCCTTTCTTTTTCAGTCAATAAATTATATTTTCAACCCTCAGTTACTCACTCTAGTTTAAATTAGTTTCACGAAACTCTTGGATCCAGAAAATAAATATTACCTGTACGATTCGTAGCATAGCCACCCCCGCTTTGTCGCCGAGAATGCTCAACAACCAATGGACTAAATCGAGCAGTTTCAATTTCACTTAATTTCCCAGAATTCACAGCATTCAGCGCATCTACTTCATCAACAATAATGTCACCACGGCTTACAGCTTCTGCCATATCAATCAAAGGCATCTTGCGCTATTTTTTTTCTCGACCTTTAAAAAAAATTACCCGATAAATTTTAATTTCGTAAAGGAGTCAAAGGAACGTGTCGGACGCAGTAGAATGTGAATATCAAATGAGAAAAAGAGAATGGGAAAATAGAGAAAACATTTATGAAAATTGAACATATCACTTATCAAAAACATTTGAGGCACAGTTATACTGCAAATTTAGTCACTGAATTTTATTTGATAAATACAAACCCCATCTAAGATATTCTAAACTCGAACTAAAAGATCACCAAAAACCCAGTGCGCGACAACTCCCAACCGCAGGGACAAATTTAATGCGGCCCAGGAATGATTTTCCCTCGCTCATTAACAACAGGAAGTCAAAGGTAACACTTTTAACCTCGTTCCCAAAATCCTAGGCAAAATTAGACAATACAAAGTCAAGAATGAAATATTGGACCATGATTGATATTTAATCTAGCTCTAAATGTTATTCAAGCCTTACGTGAAGCCTAAGCTATCTTGCACGTCTTATGTGCCTCTTCCTATCGCTGGAATAGAAACCATGTTCAAACTATAATAAAACCTAATCAGTCGAACGAATAATATGTGTAACTACAAATATTTAATTCAGGCAAGATTATTCCCACATTCAGTTTGACGAGCAGTACTCTAAAGTGCCGCAGATATATAAAAATATATAAAAAAATGAAATCTGAGCCCGGAAATACAATTAAAAACTTTAAATAAAATCCATATTGGGCAGAAAATTCATGAAAACGTAATACCGAGCGACAATCAACCGAGAAAAATGAAACAAATGATTTATAGCAGGGAAAAAAAGAAAAAGAAAAAAAAAATGAAACAACAAGAAATCATTGTAGTTTTTAAAGACAACACATAAGAATAAACGCAGATGTAACAGATGGTTCAATGGTGGCAAAGAGTATTTCCATTAAGAATATGATATGGTGCACAGCTGCATCCGGTACAGAACTGTGATATTCAGTAAATTCAAGCTGAATCAGATGATACAGAACAAGAATGCTTAAAGATGCAAATCGTTCAAATATTTTCCACTCCAGCAATTTCCAGAAATCGCATAACAATTATTACGCGTTACTGGAAATTGTCAAAATTGAAAATATAATGTTCAGAATTCCTATTATAAAGCTGTCTCTTTTTTGTTCGTTCAATTCGTACTAATTAATAAATGCTTATGCTAGTGGGAATAAAGTTCCGTAAAGATCATAGAATAGAAAATTAAAAGTACTGAAAATCTCAAATTCATAGATAAAAGCAGCTAATTTTAACTTTCAGAAAATCGCTTCTAAAAAGCATTTGCTAATTCTAAACGGCATCAATTAACCAATTTCTAATATCCAAACGTAAATAAGAAAGGAACAATAAATGGGGCCAAAAATAAAAATTACTGAATGTTTAGTAAAGAAAAATTTTAACTGATAACGTAGTTTGAAGAATTAAGTAACAATTAAAAGTTAGTGGCAAAGTTCCGATACTAGTTAACAAGCAGAGTTAACAATTAAAGCGGAGTCAAATGAAATCAGTGGAAGATGAATCTAATAATGAATCTAACTTTGGCGCAAATGTTGGCAGTATATCAAAGTAAGGTAGACTAGACTTAAGAAAAGTATGATCTTCAGAAGTTAACTGCTAGCATAAGACAATCATCGATCATCAGATGTTTTCCAGGTGAGGGCAGTGGTATGGGTAACAGAAATGGAGTGAATGCAGCTGATACTGGAGATGTCGCAGTCCTCAGGTATCAGAACGAGCACCTCAACCAATGTCTTCTTCATACTGTTCAGCTCTCTATTAAGCGCAATAAAAGATGTCAAACTGCGTCTACTTCCCGCGGAAATTATTCGAACCGCTGCACTACTATGATAATATTCAGGACCATCACGATATAGCATGAAGTCTACACCGCAGTGAAGGCCAGATCGCACTACCCAGCCTTGAAGTCTGAAATGCCGATAAGTTACATAGCGTCTCACAAAACGGATTCCGTAACGATCGTAGAATTCCTTCCAGAGAACATTCGGATTACATTCCTGACGGTTACCACTATATATGAGCAAGACGCCGATTTCTGCATTAAGGTACATCGCTTCCTCCATACTCAAACGAAGTGAGTTGTCTGTTGGCCACAAACGTTTCCATGTCTTGGCTGCCCTGAAATGCCTAGCCATATTTTCAAGCAAGAGAATTATAAAGAAATCCCAACATGCCAAAGAGCACTCAGCAAAAGCAAGTGCGTCATAGTGGGAAAAGTGAGTTTTTTTTTTTTTCCTTTTTTTTTTGCAACAGCACAAGGAAATAATAATACGAAACAATGCAAAGAGAAATGAGACAGCAATTGATGAAGAATCGAGGAAAAAGACTCTTCAGTTGCTGGAAAGCCTTAGCTGTCAGATCAAAAAGTGGATTACACCTCACTGAAAAGAGACAAAAATGCACTGCTGAAAGAATATATTGGACCTATTTCTGATGACTTCATGGAATTTCTCCTTAAGGAATTAAGATCAATCACACTAGAGAGAGTAGAAATTGATTTTATATCTCGACTTATAGAAGTTTTCAATAGAGAGTAAATGCATTATAGCTGCTTACAAAAAAATATATCAATAGTAAAAAATAAGCTTTGAATAAAAAACGAGAAATATAAATGGCCGAAAATTTAAAAGCAAAATTTGCGTAACACTGACTCATCTTCTGGGATACTGAAATCTCGAAGTCATTCTTTGAAACACCGAATGTTACAGCATTTCAAGAAGATGGCTACCGTAAAACAGATTCATCCTAAACCAAACGCAATAAGTTTTAATTCACATAAAAGAGTTTTAGATACGAGGAAATACGAGCTCACTAAAAATACTTCCTATGAAGATTTTTTTGGCTTACATTAAAACGAATTTATAGCAGAACTGTTATTTTCTAAATTTTAGTTCACAAAAAAAAGAAAAAAAAAACCAATGCAAAATATCTCACCAGATGATTATCATAACGATTTTTGGTGATAACTTACTTACCTTCACCATTACCAGTCAAAAATGTAAGACAAAGCTATAGCAACCTGATGATCACTAAAACTCACTAACTTAAAACTTATCGGATAGCGAAAGTTCGCTTTAATTACGAAAAATCAGAAAATTTCAAATGCCACCTGAAAAGTTTAAGAGAACTGAAAAGGATGTGAAAGTTAGGAAGAATGGGATGTTTTATATGAAGTCACAAATCCCATCACATAAATAAATGTTCATTTCCGGGAAGAAATTTTTGAACAAATGAGAAATTGAGACAAATTACATTCAGTGCTTCTAAAGAGTAAAAATAATTCACTTCTCATTACATTCATTTGTGTCACAAGCATACAACGAATAAAACAACGATTTTTCGTCCTTTAAATCAGACAGCAAAGAGAAAAATATCAAAATAAATTTAAATGGAAAGAAAATAAATTATGCAAACAATAGCAGATATATGTATCAAAGGAGTGAAAGCTCAACTGAGATATTGAATTCATTAATTTGAAATAAATTAGACTAGACTCAGTTAGAGAAAATATGTAACAAACGGTGAGGTGCATAAATTCTGCTGATTTGAAGCCAGTAAAAGCATATAAAGCTCATCAAATATTTAAAGTCGAACATGAATATATCATTTCAGCTTCTTCTATCGTTACTCACTTTAATAGCGAAAACGGTATTAGCACTTTCGACAACTTTAATTAGCTTAGGTGCAACAATTAATGATTATGATCTAAAGATTTATTTAAATATACGCTTCCCGCAAAAATTCACTAATTATTTAATTAAAAAATAAGTACATTTTATAAAACGATAGAAGCAAAGTAAAATAATGAGTATGAAATTAGATGGGATTAAATCACAAGAAATGAAAGAGAAAGAAAGAAAGGGATGGAGAAGTAAGCAGACAAATGGTGACTGCTACATACAAACGATAGCTTTTGATAAGACAAGAAAGCTGAAAGATGATATCATCCCTTTTCCTCTCCCTTATTCTTCCTCTTCGTTTTTCTATAAATTTGAGTCTAATTTCAATTCTTACGCATAAACAGTAGCTTAAATTAAATAAATATCATAAAAGAAAAAAAAAA